>JAJOZX010000670.1:630000-760000 GCA_023014485.1 Bathynomus jamesi
ACATTCTGTATAACTCTGCGTCATATGCTGTACACACACACACACACACACACACACACACACACAATATATATATATATATATATACACACAGTAGTGGTGAACCGGATGTCAGTTTTTCAACATCTGCGGATGCGGAATTTTAATGTGAATATCCGCGGATGCGGATGCGGATATTTAGTTAATCTATCAATATAATATAGAATTATGAATATATGACATAATTTTTCAAATTTCGTGATATTACTATTATGGCAGGCAATGCATAAGAATTAAAATTAATATTAATGTTTTCATTATGATAAAAATAATAACTTTCTGAAGAGTTTCAGCCAAAAAATTCAATGAAACAAGTTTCATTCAATTTTCTGTGTTACCAAGTATTTATATTTTGAGATTTATATATTTGTTTTTTCATTAATGATTAATATTTTACATGAAATGTGCATGACTGGGCCTTATAAGCTACTTTATAAGCTAATTTAATTGTAAATTGCAAAATTTATTAGAGGTAATATCCGTATAACATCCGCAGTCAGAAGTGCGGATGCGGATGTTAAAAATGATGTGGATGCGGATATCCGGTCCACCACTAATATACAGTATATACGAGGGGCGGTCAGAACAATTTCGTACAATTTCGTAATTAAAGGACCGACATTGATTATGTTTGTATCAGGTGAATTCGTTAATTTGTTGGCAACACTGCACGTCGATTCGGCTGCCATCTATCGCACATTGGTTATATGAATCAGTTGAACATGGTGACTCGACCGGAACAGTGCCCTGCCCTACGGAGCAGTCCAGGAGGTTTACGTTTAATGGCCGCTCGTAAACGTTCCAGTATTGAACAATATGCAGCTGCATTGATTGTTGTACCTTTTTGCATGAAGTCTGCGAGCAAAACGCCTTCGTGGTCCCAAAACACGGTAACATCACTTTGCCAGCGGACCTCACAATTTTGAACTTCTTTGGTAGCGGGGACCCAGGGTGTTTCCATTCCATGTTGGCACGTTTTGTTACCGGAGTAAGGAGATGAACCCATATCTCGTCTCCTGTGACAATGCGCTCGAGAAATTCTTGACCACTGACAGACTCGGAATATCGTTGCAGAAATGACAGGGCACCACTGTTTCAGTCGAGCCGCCACGCGCCATGTTCAACTGACTCATATATGATAAAACCAATGTACGGTAGATGGCAGCCGAATCGACATGCAGTGTTGCCAACAATGATTAACGAATTCACCTGATACAAACATAATCAATGAAGGTCCTTTAATTATGAAATTATACGCCGTGTAAACTTATTTTCTGACCCTCGTGCTATGTATGTATATATATATATATATAATATATAATATATATATATATATATATATTGTCCTATTAAAACTGTAAACCCGTATGAAAATCTGAATTTAGAAGAAATAAATGCAATAAACAAATCTTTAATTATTACAGAAAATATAAATTAGATTAAATTTTATTTGTATTTTGTAACTGCCTCTTAACTGGCTGGTACTTCATTTATGATATATTATACTACTAAAATTTTATGTAACTTTACATTAGGCCTTCTTATATTTAAAATAAAAAAGTTACCTCAAAGTTCCTCTTAAGATACTTTTGTAAAGTATATAAACAAGAAGACTAATATCGAATGCAAGATGTACACCGGCATTCTGAGATAATATGGCATACATAATGTCAAGTGGAGTCGACCAAGGAAGTTTTGGAATGACCCTGTATAGATATATTATATAATAACCTTAGTTTGGTTTTAATACGGAGACTGAAATAAAGCACATGAAAAAGCAAGATACCCTTAAAAGCGGCCCTTGAAAGAAAATTGATGGTTCCCGGCTGGTGTAGTGGCAACAGACATGCTCGGGACGTGGCCCACGCGACGCAAGAACGAAACTTCCTCTTTTCTGCACGTTTTATTTGTCTCCATAATAAATATATCAGGTTGTAACATAAATTCTGCTCGATTAGAAAACGGACGATAGATAATAGAATAACCTCAAGATAATGTGAAATAGTTTTAGAAATGTTGCAAAATATACGCGGCGACAGATTCGCACAGGTTTTATCACGATACAGAATGACTTAGGCTAGTGTAGGATTTGGCTAGAGAATATTTTCTCTGGTGTTTTTCATACAGTTACAACGCCACCCCCTACGATATTACAGTAATTGAAAAAACATGGAGCCCACGAAAGAGCATATTCGACATGTGATGCTGTATGAGTTCCATAAACGATCTAACGCTAGTGAATCTGCAAAAAACATTCAAAGAGTTTATGGAAATGATGTGAGCGAATGATGTGTAGATGGTTTGAGAAGTTCAGAAATGGAGACTTCAGTCTGAAAGATTACACTGGGCAACACGTATTTTATTGAATGATATCTGACACTTGATTCTAGGTAATTTGGGTGCGCTGAATACGAATTTCAACTCGGTTTGGCTCTATCAGGTCCTGATTCTTGTCGACAGCCTATGTGCCATTTTCCAGATTTTTCAAATTAGGACTAAAAAATTAAGTCATGTGTTAAATTTTTTTTTCAAGTTTCATGAATACAAGCAGTTCAAACTACAGTAAAATTACATTATAACGATAGAAATGACTTAAAATAAAAAAAACAAACAGATATGAAGCTTTCACTGTGGCAAAAATTTCTTTTGTAAGACTTTCTAGCGTATTTGCTTGTTGATGGCAGGTCTCTTTTCAAGCACCAGCAGTAATCAGCCATCATGTGGGAATCCCAGCGGCCTTGGTACCGTTCCTCCATAATTTTTATATCTTGGTGGAATCTCTCCCCTTGTTCGTCACTTACATCACCTAAATTACTTAGAAAATTGGTCAAGATGGCTATTCAAAAAATGCATTTTTATGCTCATATTGCAACCTAACTCTTTGTAGTCCCTTAAAAGTTTTTTTACGATTTCTTCGTAGTTATCTGCCCTATAATTGCCTAAAAAGTTTTCTATCAAGTCCACGAATGAGAACCAGCCATTTTTTTCGCGTTCATTCATGACATTAGGAAAATTGCTGTCTTTAATCATTGTTCTTATTTGTGGACCGTCGAAAATTCCCGCCTTGATTTTTTCATAACTTAAACTTGGAAATTTTGAAGTTATGTATTTGAAACACTCGCCGTTCGTATCTAAAGCTTTTACATATTGTTTAATGAGGCCTAGTTTTATATGCAGAGGAGGAAATATGATTTTATCTCTGCTCACGAAAGGTGGATTAATTACGTTTTTTTCTCCGACGGTAAGTGATGTTCGTCTGGCCAGATTTGTTTGAAATAATGTTCTTCCTTGGCTCTGCTGTCCCATAAGCAAAGGAAGCAGGGATATTTAGTATACCCTCCTTGTTGTCCTAGCAGAAAATTAACCATTTTTAAGTCAACACATATGATCCACTCGTGCTCCTATATTTGATAAGATTTAAAACCTTTTCTATATGTTCATACTTTTCTTTTAATTTTGTTGAGTGCCCAATCGGTATCGAGCCGTATAGATTGCCATTATGCAACAACACACACTTAAGACTTCTTTTCGAACTGTCTAAAAACAAGCGCCAATCATTTGCATCGTAAGACTCAACCCCATCATCTTTAACAAACCAACTATGTCGCAGCAATATACTAAACTATCCTCTGTTCTAAAATATTAACAAGTTCTTCTTCTCTTTTTCTGTAAAGTGAAATGTATGTGTTTGAAGTAAGCAAGTTTTTCTCTTTAAGTCTTGAAGCTAAAATTTCAGCAGCCTTTTTGGCAAATTTAGATCCCTTACAAGATCATTCAACTCGGCCTGGTTAAACTTTTGCGGATCGTTTTGCCTTTCAAATACGCTGGGGTCAAAATCGGTGTCTGACTCCTCAAAGTGCATAACAATATTTTCAGGAACATCTTCAACTAATTCTTGAGTTGGCAGACCTTAAATTTTGGAATGGGGATCTCATTTGAATGTAGCACAGGTCGTATCGCGGTGTCGAAATTTGGGTACTCGATACAATGTTTATTTTTCTTAGTGAAGCCCGAAGTCTTGACAAAGCAAAGGTAGCAATCGGTCTCGTGGTTAGTAGGCTCTCGCCACACCTGATATGGAAAAAAAATTGTAAAGCGTTAACAAAAGCGACGAGAGACTTGTTTTTATGAATTTTATCAAAAGTTATCACCCAAACATTTAACATTTCTATGTGTTTCAACCTTATGCAATATTTGAGATTCTTATAAACATTTTCTGTAAATTTTTGTTTATGTACCTGTTACAATTACATTTAGGTAAGTTACAGTATACTAGTGATTAAATTACGTAGTTTTATGAAATCATAAACTTACCATCGGAACTCCAAAAGGTATTTTTGAATCCGAACCCTTCGTCCAATGTCGCAGTCTTTCAATGCATATAGTGCAGGCTTTATGTGGAGCCCACGATTTATCTTGGTCCCCCAGTTTTATGCCAAAATAAGCTAAGTAAGCTCTTTTTACGAAGTCAGTTTATTTGCTCGTTGATGTGGAAGTGTAAAATTTCCACATATATAACAGAAGGAATCAGGGTTGTTTTTGCATTTGAACTTTCTAGTGCTTGATGACATATTGCTTGATTGTTCTGCCAATTTGTAAAGGTATTTAAAGCCCTTAATTCATATAAATTTAAGAAAATCTGAAATATAAACACAAAAATTAGTTTAAATAGGTACTTATTATGAAATAGGTACTTAGAATCTATGAAATTAAACTAGAAACACGGATGAGTAGGTACAATATAAATTACGTCTAATTAAATCAACTATATTAAATCACGATGACAAAATTACTCACTAAATCATATGCCAATTCAAAATTATGTTAATGCCCAAACTTAATTAACTAACTCAACTGACTGACTGACTGACTGACTGATTGAATTGACTGATTAACTCTGGAAACGAGTCGCTTTTATATATTTTAGTTGTCCCTCTAGAATACTCTACAGAGAACAGGAACGCTCGAGAAAATTTTAGAATTCTATGATATTTTTAGCTTAATTTACTAATATTAAAATGGGTTAAAAATGACAAAATTAAAAATATTTTTAGGGTGTTACATATAAAAATATACATAATACAACAATACCATAACAATAGGTACAAATACCTAGATAAAAACCTAGTTGCATAATGTGTAACTGCAAAAAAACTTAGCGAGTATTGAGAAAAAAACCTTTTTATGAATACGACGAAAGAGGAGGGGTGTTGAGCAAAATCAGGACCTGATAGAGCAAAACCGAGTAAATATTCGTGCTCAGCGCACCCAAATTACCTAGAACTAACTGTCAAATCTAATTCAATAGACAAAAAGTTGAAATTTGTTCCCCAGTGTTATCAACGAACAGGACGACCAAATGAGTTAGATGAAGAGTGCTGAAAGCAACAGTAGAGGTAAACCTAACGGTAACCGTAAGAGAACTTGGCCTGCAACTCGGCGTTAGCCACATCTACAGATCTACAGAAGCTAAGGCTAACAAAGACCCTAAGATCCACTCTAAGGTTAGCCCGAGAGAAAGGAAAGAGTAGTGGGCTAAGAGAAGAAAATAAGGGGTTAAGTAAGTAGCAACACCTATCACTCATGGGTTAATATTCATTCAGAAAAAGAGAAAAAAGATTCACCATCACCATCCGCCGGCCACTGCCGACAAGTCGGAAAAATAATAATCGGAGAGAATAGGAAAGGGGTGAAAGATGAAAAGAAGTAAAATAAGAACACTTACAAACCATGCAAACACAGTCTTAACTCACAGTCATACTATGCAAACTACAGACATGCAAATAAAGAGAGTTACAGACATGCAAGTAAGGAGAGGATAAGAAAAAAAAAAAAGTAGGTAAAGTTAAACAAAAAGTGGGTTAGTTTACTCTACGAGCTACATCTACGTTCATGTTAGTCTAATTTTTTTTTTATTTTATTGCTGGCATCACACGCTGGCATGTCACAAGCTGGCATTAATCGTCAACAGACTCATCCTCGACCACCACCCCTAGAGCTCCTGTTATTAATTGTTTTTTTTTTCATTTTAAACAACGTTAATATTTTTAAAATGCCTATCTAAACGGTTCTTAAACATATTAAAGCTGGTAGAGTGAACGACTGACGCGGGAAGATTATTCCATTTATCAATTACTTTAAACGTAAAGAAGTTTTTAGCGATATTAGTAATGAAACGTCTGCCACGCAACTTAAATCTGTTATTACGAGTATTGCTATTATCGAAAGTGAACAGTTTGTCAAAATTTACGTTATCAATGTTATTAACGATTTTGAAAACTTCAATAAGCTCCCCCCTTAATCTCCTAGTTTCGAGTGAATGCAAATCTAACACTTTAATCCTATCTTCATAAGGCTTGTTGCGCAATGACGGAATTAGTTTCGTGGCACGACGCTGAACCCTTTCTAACCTATCAATATCCTCGCGCAAATACGGGCACCAAAACTGAACGGCATATTCTAAATGAGGCCTGACTAGGGACTTGTAAAGGGGCAATATAATATCCTTCGATTTAAATTCGAAATTACGCGCTATGAAATCTAACATCCTATTAGCTTTTGCGCAAGACTCCAGGCACTGATTCCTAACCTTTAAATCCTTAGATACGCGTACGCCTAAATCTACTTCCTCGTCAACGCTCGCTAACTCTCTACCATCCATCGTGTACGTGTAACTATTGTCATTTGAAGCTGTTAGGAAAAGTAGTGAAGGTTAGAAAATGGGTTCCGCATGATTTGTCACAAGCGAATCTTCAACATCGAATCGATATTTGCACATCACTGCATTCTCGCCAAATGCAGGCACCGTTTTTTAATCGGATCGTCACTGGGGATGAAAAATGGGTCCTCTATAACAATATTAAGCGTCGACATCAGTGGCTTAGCCGTTAAACAAAGCCTGAACCTCAGCCAAGGAATGGACCCCATCCAAAGAAAATTTTGCTATGCGTTTGGTGGGATATGCAAGGAATTATTCATTTTGAGCTTCTGCTAGGTAACCAAAGAATCACAGCTGAAGTCTACTGCCAACAACTCCAACGATTGAAGATGGCATTACAAGAAAAACGTCCTGCATTAATTAATCGCAGAGGTGTTCTATTCCACCAGGATAACGCGCGCCCTCAAACTGCTCGAATCACCACTGCCCAATTGGAGGCATTTGGTTGGGAAGAAATGCCTCATCCACCTTATTCTCCGGACATCGCACCTTCAGACTACCATTTATTCAGAAGTCTGCAACACCACCTAGATGGACAAAAGTTGCAATCCAGGGAAGCTATCGAAAACGAAGTGATCGCTTTTTTTTATTCGAAATAAAGGGATTTCTTCGAACGTGGCAGAAAAAACTTTTCTACAGGTGGGAGGAGGTTATAGAAAAAGATGGGAATTATATTGATGATTAATCTGTCATTATGTCTTTAATTTTTGTTGTAAATAAACTAAAAATTCGAGCAAATTTGTCCTTATAAGTCCTTTAATTTTTGTTTTGAATGAACTAAAAACTCGAGCAGAATATACAGTATATTACAACCTTATACATCCATATATTATACTTCATATATGAACGATTGGTTAGAAGGGGATTGTGTAAAGCCATGTGACTGGATAGAAAAACTGTGAGGGAGAAATTTCTGAACGAGGATACACCTCTCCTGCAAATATAAATAAATAAATAATAAAAATAAGTAAAATAAACCCCATATTCAAGCCGAGAAGAGGAAGAGTATGGTATGGTATATGCGTAATTTAGGAGCAATGTTATACGAAAAGATGGTGAATGAAAAGTAAATTTACCAAAATTATATCCTAACCATAATGAATTACTCTACCAAGTGTGATATTTTTTAGAAATCTGAACATGTTATAATATACCTGTAGCGACAGAGACGCTTTCAAATACTCTCACGTTTTCCACTTGACAATAAGTCCGCCGTTCCATCGACACAGCCGCGACCAAGATGACGTCACATCGCGAGACTCCCTCAAGCATTCCTTCTGCCCTGAACGTCACACCTCGACCTCGTTATTCGGAACTCCCGGGCACGACGCCTCGATCACATCTCACCTCGTTCTCCAGTGACACGAGAGATCTCACCATGTAACAACGTGTAACAGGCCCCATTGGCCTGGTGTCATTCGCCTAACTTTATATAAAGACTTCATTATTTTCATTATATAAAGACTTTCTTTCGCGCGTTATTATAATATTGAAGTCATTATTCAAGTGCACATTTATACATTTCAACTAACCTTGCATTCAAGCAACTGCAACTTTTATTTTGCCTCACTTATATATCATTATTTTGTGTAATAAAGGAACAAAATCACTATTATTTTCCTAATTAATAACATTAACTGATCTGAAAAGTTCATGGTGATCTCAGCCTCAAGCAATCATAATCATTAACTTTAACAACTTAACCTAATTAACCTAATAATTAACATAATTATAGTGCCAGCGAGGCACTATATAACTTTCAACCTTTCAGATGTTCCGTGCGATGATTCCTCATTTCACGGATGTTATGCTTGTTGCCCTTCCTCTCGAGTTGGCCTGGTGAAGTAAAGAGTTGGTTTCTTGCGTTCTGCACTTTACATAGCCAGGTATCTACCGCTACACCATTCGTATTCCTTAGTTCCTTGGGCAACTTGTTGAACAGTCTTGGTCCTCTCACAACAAAACTGTTTTCCTTCAGGGTTGAGGATGTAGTCTTTCTTTTTACTAAGGTTCCTATCGAGACAACTTTAGAATACCTTGAAGGGTTTCTTATTGAAAGTGGCATTCAACTTGCCTTACCCACCTCCCTTTTTATAAGATTGTGTTTATCACATTCTATTTTCACTTTTAACAATTTATTTTTTCATCAGAAGGAAGGCCTCAGTATGGGCTCCCACCTTTCAGCCTACCGTTAGTAATATATTTATGGAATTATTTGAAAGGAAGTTTCTTCCTGATATTATTGATTCATCTATATATTGGTATCGTTAAGTTGATGACGTGTTCGTTCTCCTTCCTGCAGAATCCGATCCTAATGTCATTCTCGACTGATTAAATAGGATCTTACCTTCTATAAAGTTTACTGTAGAGGTTGAACAGAATTAAAAAATTCTCTTTATGAATATTGAATTTATAAGATCTAATAATAATACACCTGATTTTTCAGTTTTCAAAAAAACCACTCATTCCAACTCACTGGCTTTCGTCTCGTAGTTCCTTTACAAAGAGAAGCATGCTTATTGGAATGCTTTTAAGAGCTTTTAGGATTTGCAGCACCTCGTATTTGGATGCTGAGTTCTCTTATATTAAAGAATCTTTTACTAAATTAGGTTACCCCAATATTTTTATTGAAAAAGCACTTAGTGCTGCTAGAATTTGTTTTTTATGACTATAACGTCTCTACTACGAATTTTAAAGATGTTTTATTTGTTCCTTTCAGTTCCGAGTCATTTCGTAATAGTTTGCCATCCGGTCTTCATACGGCTTCTAAAGCACCTTGTATTATTTGTACTTTTTTACGAAACCAACCACCGAAACGGGCCTCTAACACTGGGATTTCCAAGATCCCATATTTGAATTGCTCTAAATGTTATAGGGGTGAGACCATTGACTTTAAACGTCGTCTTTATCAGCACAAGTATAGTATAAATATTGCTGAGGATAACTCAGCCTTACAAAAACGTTGCTTAGAATGTGATCATAGTATAAATATTAATAATTCCTATCTTCTTCTCAATGCTGATAATAGTGACAGGAAACAATTGGTTGAGTCCTATTCGATAAAAAATACAGATAATTTTAATGTCAAAAACGGTTCATTTTCCATAGATTTTTTAACCCATTTTTATTTATCCAAGGAATCTTTTATTCGTCTGCATTCAGACATTTTCAGTTGCCAGAGGCGTAACGTTTCTTGAACTCTTTTCTGTGTGCCCTTTCTCTCTTTCTTTCGCTTCAGTTTTTATTCTTGCCAGAAGGAAGAAGAAAGTACTTTGGAAAAGCTTAGCAGTTGCCTTTTAATTTAATATTACGTAATTACTTTAAATTTCTTATGGGGATTTTACTATTTTATATATACACATTCGTGTGTGTGTATATATATATATATATATATATATTTATATATATATATAGAGAGAGAGAGAGAGAGAGTTAAAAGGAGTTACAAGGAAAAGAAGTACCTCAAAAGGCCTTGCGGCCCATACCGAGGACGTACCAGTGGCAACGGGTGGCACGGAAAAATTCCTACACCATCAAATAGTGTGCAAGATTCGGTTTAACCTTTTCTCGAACTGATCCACAGAGGAACTATTCACAACTTCTGAAGGTAGCCTGTTCCACGTGTCACAGATCTTATAGGTAAAGTAAGAGAGAGAGAGAGAGAGAGAGAGAGAAAGAGAGAGAGAGAGAGAGAGAGAGAGAGAGAGACCTAAAGAGAATTTCCATGGTAAGAAATAGTGTTTTTCCACTCTTATAATATTTCTTGCTGTGCGTTTTCATTTAATTTTTTTTGTAACTTCTCTTTTATATTTGCATGAACATGAGAGAACTCTGTAAAAAGTAAAATTTTAACCTCCTAATAGTGACTGGGCAGAACAGTACCGTTTCGTGGATATGACTGGAGAGTAGCGTGTAGTGTCATTGGGCAAAGTGTAACGGATCAAGAAGCACATTTCAGGTTTTGTACAATTGACCTCCCTAAATTCAAAAATGAGAACAAAATTTTTTTGTGGCAAGTGCAACACCTCCTTTTTCGCATGTGAAAATCGTGAAAATTGCTACGTAGTAACCCATAACTTTTGGACACTTGCTTTCCTAGGGTTTGAGCTATCATTTGACCCCTTACAATTTACTGCTTTTCAGGAAAAATAGAAAAATTTATTTTTGGAATAAACATATACACTGTAAGTAGGGAAGTAGGTAGACTAGATAGTTTTATTTAGTAAATGATACATTAAAATCTTGTTTAGTTTTGAATGACGGCATAAAGTCACGGGATTTAAGTACTGCTCTAATGCAACCATCTCTTGAATCCTTTCCATACACTGCCCCAGACGCTTCAGTTACCATCCTAACACAGCGTTCTACACCTTGGGAGTGACATGGTATCCGGACAACAAGGGGCTCTTCAGTGATCTTATCGAGAATTGCTTCGTGAGTGGTGGTTCCATTGTGCACTCCTCCACTGGTGGAAGTAAATCTTTCAAATTCTGAGCACTTTGTTTGATCTTTGGTGGCCGAAATTCTCTGACTTGCTGTTGAGCGGGTTTGGGAGCTCGTCGAATGGTCTTGATTACATCGATGGCCAATTTCCGGTTTGCTTGATCTGCATTTGCAAGCATTGCCAGTAGAACATTTTCAGGGTGAGCCCAATATGCATTTCTTTGGATCACAGGCCATGTGACAGTCTTGCTAGCTGGTGGCAGTAATAGTAGCAGCTTGATTTGCTCCAGGAAATGTTTTGGGCCATCTGTGCACCTTGGATGGCACTCGATGCTAAACCACATGGGTCCATAGTGGCACACGACAAACTGTGTGAGTGAATACAGTTCATCACTTGGCTGCGCCATCGCTACATACAGCCGACAAATTCTGCTGGCAGTTGTAACCCATCTTACATGGGAGATTGGTCGAGGCTTCTCTCGTAGATCTTAATTGATGACACCAGTCTTTATCGCTTTCATCATTCTGTAGAGGTAGGCTTGGTCACGACTAAATTCAGTAAGGTCAACATCCGGGAGAGTGTGGCCATCAGCATTACATTGAATTCCTCTAGAGGAAAGTGGCAAACTTTCACATGTGGCCAAAGCTTTGCCAATTGGTCCTTTCCATTGAGTTGCAGATTCTGTTAGGCCGATGAGTTCCTTGCACAAGTGGCGCAGTGGGAGTTCATTTAAATGCAGACTACAGATGAACCAGTGCAAAGGGCGACCCAGGCGGCACTCTAGCAGGTGTATTGCCCCACTTCTTTGCCCTGTGTTTCTGGCTGTGCTGTCGGCTCCCACTGCAATTATCTTGTCTGCAATACCCATTTCTTCAATCGCATTTTGAAGTCCATCCGCAATGACAGTGCCAGTTCCTCGTTCCAGTGTCAGATGGCTTAGATAGAAGGTTCCAGGCTCTCCGACTAGCACATAGTGGTCCTCAACTTTCTTTGTGCTGTACCATCTGTTCTCCTTTTTCTCTTTGACAAGTGTCATGTCTTTCCGCCCATCAAAAAATAAAGCAGTGACTTCCACATCTTGGTAAGTTACTACTTCCTTCAGATCCCTCCGTACCTTCTGCCGTGCTCTCCATACTTTGTGGTGGTCAATTACGTTTATCTGATCATCAGAACTAATGATGCCATGTCAACCAATGTTGCAGTGCTGATAGCTGCAGCAGCCATGTTCGATACACCATACCGGTCAGCTTCCAAAGCAACAGTGGGAATCGGTGTGATGTTCCTGTCCTCCTGGGCACTATCACCCATCCACTCATCACCAACACTTTCACCACTGGAGTCTGCTTCTGCTTGAGCTGATTCGACCACATCTGCAGAGGATGCTACCTCTTGCCGTTCCGTTTTTCTTCTATTCTCTTCTTTTTGTCTTTCTTGCATCCGATCCTTTCTTGACTTCCTTCTCTCCATCATCTGAGTCACATTCGTATCCACCCGACTGATCTGCATGATCCGCGTGGTTCTCTGGTCGATCAGAAAGGCATGCTCTCGTCGTGGAACTTTCATTTCTTTTTCACAGTGGCATGCAGACAGATCATCGCATTGGCAGACAGCTATGTCAAACAATTGATTCAGGCTTTCCTCGAACTTCTTGTTTTTGTGGCCTGCTTGCCTTGCTTCGATGCTTGTGAGCCTTTTTCCATCAATCGGAGAAGCTTGATCTTCACATTCTTGATTGGCTGTGATGGAATGTTAGCACGATTCCAAAGGTCAATGAGTGTTTGGCATACCTCCGGAAGAATCTCCCTGTTGCTGGTGTACTTGTTCTTCTTCAAGAAGAGGAAATGCCTTGCAACTTGTATACGGGTTGGAAGTTCAGACAGAGGAAGCTCTGATAGTGGAGAACCAAAGACAATGTGGCTGGCAGATCCCCGTGTTCTTTGCGTGCTCATTGTACCAGCAAAACTCAACAAGTATCACACAGGAACACTGAAACAAAAACACAAACGTATAAATAAAAAATATATATGATTATGAGTATATATATATATAAGGCTTGGTTTATTGGTAAACAATAAGTTTACCAATATATATATATAAATATACTGCACACACACACATATGTATTATGTATATAAATATCCATAGGTATATATATACACCCTAAGACATATAACAAACTTATAAACAATGTAAAACAACAAAACAAAGAAATGTGTATAATTATATATCACAAAACGCACCTTTCGTTAGTACCTTGGGGTTTTTGAACACCCCATCCACAGAAAAAACATTTGTTTCTCTCAAGCGAGCTAGCGTAGAACTAAGAAATTCCAGGGGATGACTCACTGAGAATAATTAGAAAGCTGCCAGAAGTACCATGTCAGTCAGTGTTGCCAACTGTAATTAACAAGAATTTTGTATTTTTTACATGCGAAAAAGGTGTTCTCCTTGTTGCAGAAAATTTTTGATTTCTTTTCTAAAATCAGCAAGGTTGATTGTACAAAACCTAAAATGTGCCTCCAGATCGCTCATGACGCTACACGCTACTGGAGAGTGTGTACGCTTATCTTGCAAATCTAGTGTAGTTTTCGCCAAGAAGCATAATGTTGAAAGACATTTCTAGGCCTATACAAAGTACAAAATTTTGATGCGGATTATCTAATTAATTCTGACAAAAGGAAAAAGAGAAGAAGTGTCCTAAATCCATATTTCACCACAATAATCATTTTTCACCAAAGCTGTTCTCAATCTCCAAAACATTACGATTGCATCTTTTAAAGTTACCCCTCTGTTTGTAGAAAGAAATGAGCCATAAGATGAAGATGGAGAGTTGATGAAGGAGACAATGCTGTCTGCTACAGACTCCTTTTTTGAAGGATTAACAATAAATCGGCAATCATGCCTTCAACCAAAAATTTACAGCTGTCGGACATCAAAGTTACAGGGAGGATTGAGTCCATTCCCGAGAATCTCCATGGTCTGCTATCGAGTGACTTATAGCAAAACTAACAGTTTTTCACTTCAACTTGGCGATTCTACAGACGTGTCCGATACCACACAGCTACTGTAAGTATATTTATTAGGCTGGTGTTCAGCGATAATTAAAAAAAAGAGGAGCTATTAATAATAATTTCTTTGAAAGATAAAACAACAGGTGAAGAAATCTACAAAGTGGTTGAAAATTATGCTTCAGAAAATAGCACTCACCTTGTAAAACTTCTCTCTCTAACTACAAATGGCGCCCCTGCGATAGTTGGCTGTAATAAAGGCTTCATTGGTGTCTACAAGAAAGTTCTGTTTTTCCAGTACTCATGACTTACCAGTGTATCATTCATCAGGCTGTTCTTTGCCAGAAGTTATTGATTTTCGACATGTAATGAATGCTGTCCTAAAAATAGTAAACTATATCGGCGCTGCTTCCCTGCAACACCGACTTTTCAAGGCTCCTCTCAGAGACTATTAATGTTGAATACAGAGACCTTGTATCACACATCGAAGTTACCGAGGTTAGGTAGTTAAGCAAAGGAAACGTCTTGGCAGGATTCCAAGGGCTCATTTCAAAGATAAGGGCGTCTCTGGGGGTAAGAAATAAGCAATACGATCTACTCAATAACCAATCTCGGTTAGTAAACTTAGTATTTCTTGCAGACTTAACCTTGAGACTAAATTAATTGAAGTTAGAACTTCAGGGTAAATGTAAACATATCACTTAAAAGGATAAATTCAATAAATCTATTTAAAAGAAACCTGAGCCTATGGCAATCACGTATGTCGAAAAAATCGCTGAATCACTTTCGAAATTTAAAGAAAATTGTTGATTCTGCCAGCAACAATACGTTTAACACTCAT
The DNA here is from genome assembly GCA_023014485.1 of Bathynomus jamesi. Taxonomy (NCBI): domain Eukaryota; kingdom Metazoa; phylum Arthropoda; class Malacostraca; order Isopoda; family Cirolanidae; genus Bathynomus; species Bathynomus jamesi. The sequence continues at coordinate 645,051 of JAJOZX010000670.1, forward strand.
CTTCTTATGAACCACTTCGAAAAGCTTAGGCAAGAATTCGGTCAAAGATTTCAAGATTTCAAAAATATTGGTTCAGTGGTTACACTTTTAATAAATCCTTTAATACGGTTGACATTTCTGAAACTGTAGCTTCCATTGTGGATTTGTTTCAAACTGAAGCTGGTGAATTTGAACTCATAATTATAACATGCAAAGTGATTTAGTTTAAAATCGAATGCAAAGGATAAAATCCTTTGGAATCTTGTTTACAAAAATAAATATCCACTTCTGTCTTCTAAGAAGCGCAGCTCTGAAGATAAATTCGTTTTAGATCAACTGACCTCAGCGAGTCTTTATTCTCCGATATGAAATATATCAAATAGAGTGCAGATTCAGATTAACTGATTTACCTCCTGATGCTCTTCTGAAAGACGTCGGTCGTCAGTTCTTCATACAGCCCCGATTACAATATGTTAGCAGAGAAGATGCAGTCCCAAGTACCTTACCACTAATAACAAGAAAAACGTATCTTCTATTTAAATTAAACCGAGTCATTGTATTAATGTTACAGTAAAATGCATATCTGTTGTCTCGTTTGCTCTTTTGAAACGTTCCACAGACATTTATAATACTGTAATTATTATATAATGCCTATTTTTTTTTGTTAGGTTTACGAACAGGCTTACATTCATATTCATGAACCATAATTTTCAAAGTAGCTCGCCACTCAAAACAAGTTAGGGACCCCTGCTTTAGATCACTATTAAATTACAGAAAAGAATAAGTTACTTTTTTCTCCCACTTTTACAGAATACGGACTCACGTACGCTCATATACGCACAAATTAACCTTCATATTAACAGTCGAGTGGCGTAACCCACAAGGTTATCCTGTCGAGTTAATGCTGTTCCTATAAACTTTAATGTTATACTTTTATTTTTCATTATTTTTGAAATGACCATAAAATGAAAATTAGGTTGGAATTTATGCTTCAGTAAACCTTTTGCAGGATATAATCTAATATTACATTTTTGTGTACGAGAGAACCGTATTCAGGAAAGGGGACAAATCCTCATGAAATGCACGAATAAAATTTTAATTCACTAACAATAAACTGTAGATAAAGAAATGAGCACACTATCTCATCCCTTCGATCTCTGTTCAAATTTTATTATGAATATAGTCACTGTAAATTTGGAGAAAAAGCAAATTCAATATCCCAACATTTTCAAATCTTATGCGAAGTAAGGAAATTGAAACGATGGTAAACGATTCTTCTTCCATCACTGACCGACATTATGAGTAAAAAATTTATCATTGAACAGAGAGACCTCAAGCAAAGTTTTCGATATTTTCAGTTATAAAAGTACAAAACAATAATCTGAACAACGAAACTATCATAAATAGGGTCTCTCTCTCTCTCTCTCTCTCTCTCTCTCTCTCTCTCTCTCTCTCCAAACCTATTAGTTCGTAAAGTAATATTCATAAACAATCAAAGCAGTATCTGTTAAAACAAATAAAATGAACTTTCACGAATGATCACATGACAACGAAATATGCCTATACTGAAGGACAATAAATCTTAAATAAGGCAAATAAGACAAAATTCAAAAGAAAAGTTAAAACAAACGTACAAGATCCAAAGCCAAATCACTCTCTAAAGTTTTGTACCTGAAAGGGACTATAAAAGAAACAAAAGCAGACTTCACACACCTCACTGAAATGCATCTCAAAAAGACTGCCAATAAAACTGTGAAATCTGTAAAAATTGTCGACATTTTATTTATGGGGGAAAAAACAACCAAGCAACAATGAATATTGTAAACCAATATGTATATACAGTACATATTTATATATATATACATTTAACTGCAAACACGCAGTGAAGACAAGGGAGACGCAAAAGAAAACAAAATACAAGAAAGAATGCTGTTTTCTCTTACTGAAGCATTTATATCAACGCAAGCGATAACAAAATACCAGAATTAAACAACTACTTCGATCCAGTATTCGCAAATAACAACAGTTTAACTGATGAAAATAATTCTCAGTGAAACTAAAAGAACTCGTACAATTATACCAGATTACAACACTATTGAGATAACAGGTAATATATGAATACACATCGCAAGAAAATAAAAATTTCGAGGCAAGTAAAATTTCAAGGACGGAATCAAGTATGGCAATCTAGCACGACTGGAAACCCATCTTTAAGGATAAATCAACGTCAGAGATTCAGTTATCCTCAGAAGTCTAGAAATTTGGAAAAATATGTTCCGGAAAAACGATCGAGAGGAAAGAACCATATTCAAGAGAGAAAAGTCACTCTTCCGTATGACAAAGTGAATAGTCCGAAATTAAAGAATTGCAAAGAAAACAATGCAAGAAAAGTGATCAATTAAATACTAGAGAGTATATTGACCGTGATATACGTGATCCAATTGATTGTTGCATGATTCTTTTTCCTTTGCAAAAAGGACAATCATGAACCTATTGGACCTCCATATAAAGAAAAAAATTACGCTAACCATTCATCTAAAAGAAAAAAATATGACATACTAAAAGCATAATATGAATTATGATATTTTTGTGTTACTCCAAAAAATAAAATATAATACTAACTCCTTTGAAAAAGAATTATGTGCAAACAGGTATTTAGTTTGAAGAAAAATGTACCTATAGATTAAAATTTTTATTTATATATATATATATATATAAATGAACAATGAATAATTCCAATATAATCTTTATATTCAAATATTAATTTTTACATAAGGACCAAACTCGCATAATGCAAGTTTGGATGAATTTAGTATTCAATGTATGGTAAATTCTTTAACCTATTATTATTTATATGTTGTTCATTCATACGTCAATTTCCTTTCTTGACCTTTATCTTTTGTTAATTTTATTAATTATTCATTCAACTACCTATTGTCTACCTACTGTCAACCTATTGTGTGACTACCAATATGTACAAAACTTTATGCATTCGTACATGTTCGCAAATAATCATGATCACGTACGTAGTTACCTTGCATGTAAGTACGTTCACATGTATTCTTTTTATTTCTTTTCTTTAAATTAATTAATTTCCCGCAATACTCATAAATGCTTATGCAAGTGTTCGAATTCCGCTGACAGCAGCGAAAGGGAGAGCTTCTGAAGTGAAAATCTCTTCTTGCTTGCTTCTAATTTATAAAACAATATTATGTGTTGTTATGTATATATATATATATATATATATATATATATACACCGTATGTGCCCATGTACTTTATGTTATACTCCTAACATCCTAATTGTCTATAAATATGAAACACTAAAAAAAAACTATAGTTAACTGTTTAATTGTAATTAACTGTAATACTTTAATATAATCTAATTGATGTACTTTAATGAAACTGTAATTAACGATAATAAGCGAATGTGAATTAATTGGTAATTATAATCATAGTTGTAATAAACCAAAATTACAATGTACTCCGTGATGTACTTGGGATTGTACTCAATGTACGACCCGACATTATGTCGCCATTTATGATAGGAATGTACACTCGGCGATATTATTATTATTATTATTTTTTATTTTTTTCGTTGGGATAAATTTTTGATGTGCTTTCTACTTTGCCAAATAATTGGTGATTTGTTCTTTTTAAAATTTCTTAATCATTTTTAGATTTAGCTTAATAATGAATCCTGAGTAACTTTTGCAATGTTCATGTTTTGTATACGTTCTCTCTTCGTTATAAAAGATGAAGTCATGTCTTGCCTAGGCATTTAATTGTAAATCTTAAACCTTTAATTTTTGCTGATATGCATATCTTAGTATATAGATGCACAGTTCAATTTCCACTTCTAATTAACTCGGCGGATCAGGAAAACATCAGATCTGAAAATACGCGGTTTAAGATAAAAATATGGCTTTCTCTTCCTATATCCTGTTTATCTGTTTAAACATTGTCACAGCAAAAAAGTTTACTTTATTTTTAACTATTGTGCAGAAATAATACAGCCTTTTCAACATTGAATAATAATGATGTTAGCAGAAAATGGGTTTATATATAACCTACAAAATTTCTTCCATGTTCATTCTGATGTAGACTACGAGACTGAGCATTACCTGTAACATTTTAGCAGTAAATTACAGTAAGAAGAAGCCTTTATCTTCTCCTTCGAGCCGTGTTCTCTTCATAGAACTTAGTCATTAAAATCTCCCGATACGTTACAAGAACAATCGGGGGAAGTAAAAATGCATTCAGTTTGTTTTAGAGAATAGAAAATGACACTTGTAATAAAATGAGCATTTGGAATAGGTGAAAATACAAGATAATTTATTACGGAAATAGTTATTACCTATAGAGTGATGAAAATCAAGCAAGAACCAAAGGCTGGAAGCTGATTTGAGAAAGGTAGGAATTAGACATTATTCTGTGTATCTTGGACCGTTTTAAATAATGATATATAAAGTTTATACATTTTATTCTATATAAAATTTTATATTTTTAATAATACAGTATCTATCACTTTTATTTATTTATTAATTTTATGTATATTTTTTCAAAATATCAGTATCTGAATCATATAGTACTCTATTCTCAAATTTATTAGAGTTTAAACAAATACAATCACAATTTGTATTCATAATCAGTTTTCTATTGATACCCAAACGATTTTAGCATTGTCTTTGATGTTTTAGCACGAGAAAAGGCTTTAAATCCATAATTCTCCTTTAAATCGTGTGCATTATCTAGTGAATTCCTAATTTACACAAACTTAAAATGGACAAAAACCGAAAATTTCCCGAGAGAAGTGAATCACTTGGGAGTACTTTTGAAAGAAGGTTACAGTTAAAGACAGGTAACCTTTCGACTTCATATATCTTGGTCAACTGCATACAAAATCAAAAGAGGATAGTCAAGGATGGAAAGCACAAGCCAAACCAAGGATCCGGCAGGCCATGAATAACGACTCAACGCACTGATAATGTGATTAGAAGGAAGGCAATACACGGATGCAGAAGGATCTCCTTACTCCAGTTGAAAGAAGAGCCATTCGCTGGAGGAGTCAGAATGGGAGTAATTTAGTTGCAAGACCAGAGAAAATACACTCCTAAATGAAAAGCAGAAGAAGGAGCTTCTACTATTTGCAAAGAAAAATGCTGATTGGCCCTAGATAAGAGCCAGATTGTACAATTTTGACAGGATCATCTGTACGTCAGGCGTCCATCCAGTCAACGACATCATTTCAAATACTGTACTGACATCATGAGACATCCTCCAAGGGCCATGGTTTGGGGATGTTTTGGCGTCTAGGACACAGGGGGATTCTGTTTTTGAAAAAATTATACGACCGTAAATTCCTCTCTACTTGAAAATCCTCGAACAATATTGTCTGACAACACCGCATGCAGTAGGGGGAATATTTCGGGTCTATGTACAGGACAGTGCACCATGTCACACAGCTAAAATTGTGAAAGAATGGTTTCTGAAGAACCATACTTCAGTTTTGAAGTGGCGTGGTAATTCTCATGAACTAAACCAAAGTCTATCGAAACTTTTGAAGCTGAAAGTCCCCGAAAAGAAGCCAGGATCCCGCCAAGATTTTTGTTCTGCCATTAAAACTGTTTGGCAGTGGGAAATGGCCCTGCAATTGTGCAAGGAAAGTGAAAAACGATTGCGAGAGTTTTCTTCATTTACAAGACTTTCTTAAGACCTTCTTCGTGGTCTTTTAAAAGACGAAAGCGCTCGGAATTGTTTTTCATTTTCTTTGCAGGTTGTATCACATTTAATAAAGTTCACCTGAAAATTACGAGTTATGCCATATAACCTTGGTTAACCGTAGTTTTGCTTCCGCCCGAATTGTTCATTCTGACGAAGGTCAAGCTTGTCACTTCACTTTTCATATATATATATATATATACACACAGTAATATATATATATATATATATATATATAACTGGAGAAAGGTTCGTGTTTGGGGACTAGCAACTTAGAACGAGTTATATGACGTCCGCACTAGTGGGATTTTTTTCATAGTATAGACAGGGACGTAGCCAGGAATGTCCCAAGGGGGGGCGAACTTGAGCTACGTTTGTCAGGTTCCGTGGTGAATCGGGCGAGCCCATACAGTTAGGGGGTCTGGGGGAGAGCTGGAAGCTGTATTATAATATAATTACTTGTATTTTCTGAAATTTGAAATCAGGTATTGATCCTATACTTTTCATATTTAACAAAGAAAGTAACTATTTTATTCACACATTTATTGATTTCATGCATACAGTTATTTAGTGTATACAAGTTTAACAGTATAACATTAGAAGAGATCCACCTCATTAGAAGAGATCCAAATGAAACTCTCACGTGTGAGGCAAGTCAAACAGATGCAGAAACAGCTAGATCAATTGAGACAGAAGAAACGCACATCTATTTAACATGTATGAAATTTTAAACAGGATAATCGCATGGAAAAATAATTTAGGGCAATGATGGCGAACCACTGACCCACGAGGCAATTTTTAGTGACACAGGAGCTCTTATTTAAATAAAATATTACTTTAATTTTTAATATTTTCTGACTTATATTTTTAGAATTATTTTATTCTCCCACCGAAATAAACAGCTGATACACATTGAAACGTTTTTAAACATATAGCATACGTTTAAAAACGTGCTAACAATGTTTGGTTCATCTTATTCATGGGAACAGTTGTTTTCCTCCATGAATTTCATCAAATCCACCACTAGGAATCGCCTTGGCACAGGTATGAGTGCTGCATGTATGAGATTAAAGACAACTAAATATAAACCTCGGATCAAAACATTAGTAGCTAAATTCCAACAAGTTTCTCACTAAAAATAGTAAGTAAATAAATTATTGTGACCCAATTTCGTTTTTTTAAAAATCAAAAGTAACAAAAATGACCCTCGAGCAAAAAAGGTTCGCCACCACTGATTTAATTTAGGGCCTACTTGACAAAAAAATATGTACTTTATCAAATACGCAATTACTTTACTAAATCAAAATCGAATACTTTAGTAAATACGCAATTTACTTATAGGTACACCACAAAATCACATTACCGCCCACCGTCCGTACTTGATTGCTGACACTTGCATTTTCATCGCTTAGTTCTGGTTGATGTGCATCGTCTTCCGCTTGTCTAATAACTTTACGGGAGAGTTCTGCTGTATCACTTTCATTGTGTTCTTCAACCGACACAACTGATTTTCTTTTGAAATATTTTCGCATATCCATCGCAATATTGTATAACGAATTAACGAAGCTTGACCAACATGCAATGATGCAACACGCCCCACTCGTCACACTGTACTATGCTGCAGTGCATCCAAAACTAACTGGCGCCGAGCTGTGTTCAGTTTCCCCGCGCTTCATATTTCAGTAGTTCAGTACGATACGTGTTTAACAAAACGACGCAAAATATCGCTTAAATAACATATATATATATATATATATATATATATATATATATATATATATACAAACACTCCTTCCATTATATATAGATACCATATTGTTAAATGTTATAGTTTGGCGGTGAACCTTGGATGTAATTACCGCAGAATTTTTTCCTGGACTTTCCAAGGGGTCGCACCCCCGTTGGCTACGTCCCTGAGTATAGTTGTTTTAAAAATGCTGTTTTTATCTTCAGTAACTAAAGACAAATAAAGCCTAAAATCACTTTAAATACATATACTTACAGAGAGACTTCGTTAGACACCTAAAAGAATACAGTTAAAACGAATACATATATTAGTCTTCACTCTTCATAGTTATGTGAATGACCAATTTAGACCTTGTCACTCCCTTCCCACTGTTTATAAGGATAAGAGACACCTTTCCCTACCCAATTACGTCTATATTATCCTAAGAATAGAGCAAGACCTTAAATGCTTGTTGACCTCATTCTACTCTCAAGTTGAATTCAAATTTGTTTTTACCACTAAATTCACCACTGGATTTTTCTTTAAACATAGATGCCCTGATTATTTCCAGGGTCTACGACATACTCTATGTAGTACCAAATATGTTGGCACTTGCATTTGCCAAGTGAAACCGAGGATTCATAAGCCCTTTGGTGTCAGTAGCACGACCTTCCTCCTACTTAATAAACCAATTGAATTACCGATTCATGAATACCACGATAATGACAACCATCTATTAAGAGTAAAAACTCTTCGTTACTGAAAGCAATCCAGATATAAACCGTCCCAGACCACAAATGGGGAGGGTGAGAGAGCAGTGACGAGACCGCTACAAGTAATGTATTTGGCTCAATCCAGTCTTCCTTTCAAAGGGGACTCATTTTTCCCGGTTGGGGGCGCGACTTTGGACGAAATACATAAAATAGAATACCACCCAACCAAATACTCAAAATAACACAGTGACTTAGATCAAACAATATACAGGGTGGGGCACGGGAACCAAGTGTTTTTGGAATAATCAGGAAAATGATATTTATTTTTGTAAAGAAAATATATTGGTAGAACAACATTCGTAAGAACATAGCATTTCATGTCATAATAATCATGTACCGAAAATTATATCTGGCATATGATGTCCTTGGCCGTCGACGCATTGTTGAAGGCGTTTACGAAAATTGGCCTCCACTCTTCCCAGCAGGTCTCTGTTGATTTGGATGATTTGTTGACGGATCGCTTCCTTCAATGCATCTAATGTACGGGGCTTGTCCTCGTAGACACGTGACTTGAGGTACCCCCATAGAAAGAAGTCACATGTGGACAAGTCAGGGGACCGAGGGGGCCATGCAATGTCACCAAATCTCGAAATGAGATGGTTGGGAAACAGGGGGCGAAGAACAGCCATTGACGCTCTGGCGGTGTGTGGCGTGGCCCCATCTTGCTGAAACCACAAATGTCGACGAGCAATACGCCTTCTTCGTAACTCAGGGATGAAAAAGGTGTTCACCATCTCAATGTAACGCCCAGATGTTATGGTAACGGTAACCACATTTTGTTCGAAGAAATAGGGACCGATGACGCCAAACTTTCCCACCGCGCACCAAACTGTAACCTTAGGGCTATGCAGCGGTTTTTCATGGAGTTGTCGCGGATTTTCAGCAGCCCAATACCGACAGTTTTGATTGTTGACGGCCCCATTAAGGTGGAAATGGGCTTCATCACTCATTACCACCATCATGTTTTCATTCTGCTCATAAAGTGCAAGCATTTCCTGTGCAAAATTCAGTCGTTGGGGGCAATCGTTTACATTCAATTCCTGCACCATCGCTAACTTGTATGGGTGAAAATGTAATTCTTCATGCAAAATCCGTCTAACAGTACGATTGCTGATTCCGAGTGCAGCTGAATGTCTCCGAGCAGAGCGGCCTGGGCTTTGCAACATCGCTTGTCTGACCCTTTCAACGTTCTCTGGAGTACGCACAGTGCGTTGCGGCCCCTTCGGTTTTGTTTTCATTATTGAGCCTCCTGTTCGAAGATTGTTAACCCAACGTAAGATTGTGTCACGAGCGGGAACAGAGTCATTTCGATGAATGTTGAATCTGCGGCGAAACGCACGCTGAACTGCTGTCACTGACTCGCCACTCCTAACAAAATGATCATACGCGAACATGCGGTGTTCTAACGTCCACTGCTCCATGATGGCACCTGAAAGATAAAGGTGAGTGTTAGTTAAAGTTAAATGCTATGAACCCAGGAATGGAATGCTACCTACCGCACGCCCCTCCCATTCCTAATGGCCGATTACTAGCTATTCAAAAAAACACTTGATTCCCGTGCCCCACCCTGTATATATATATATATATATATATATATATATATATATATATATATATGTATAGAAACGACGTAAGTATAGAGGAGTGTTCTGCACACGAGGAAGAGAAATAACGAACAAATGAAAAATGAGGTGACCGCCCGGGAATCGAACCCAGGATCTTCCGATTGCCGGTCAGATATGCTACCACTACACCACGGACCTCGATCAGTCAGAAGTCGCAATTCTCCTACATAGGGCAGAAACCAATGCCTTGAGAGGGCACCCTCGCAAATCGTGAATATGTACATTTAACTGCAATGACCACGCAGTATATTAATGTATAGAAACGACGTTATTTCTCTTCCTCGGTGCAGAACACTCCTCTATACTTACATCGTTTCTATACATTAATATACTGCGTGGTCATTGCAGTTAAATGTACATATTCACGATTTGCGAGGGTGCCCTCTCAAGGCATTGGTTTCTGCCCTATGTAGGAGAATTGCGACTTCTGACTGATCGAGGTCCGTGGTGTAGTGGTAGCATATCTGACCGACAATCGGAAGATCCTGGGTTCGATTCCGGGCGGTCACCTCATTTTTCATTTGTTCGTTATTTCTCTTCCTCGTGTACAGAACACTCCTCTATACTTACGTCGTTTCTATACATTAATATACTGCGTGGTCATTGCAGTTAAATGTACATATTCACGATTTGCGAGGGTGCCCTCTCAAGGCATTGGTTTCTGCCCTATGTAGGAGAATTGCGACTTCTGACTGATCGAGGTCCGTGGTGTAGTGGTAGCATATCTGACCGGCAATCGGAAGATCCTGGGTTCGATTCCCGGGCGGTCACCTCATTTTCATTTGTTCGTTATTTCTCTTCCTCGTGTGCAGAACACTCCTCTATACTTACGTCGTTTCTATACATTAATATACTGCGTGGTCATTGCAGTTAAATGTACATATTCACGATTTGCGAGGGTGCCCTCTCAAGGCATTGGTTTCTGCCCTATGTAGGAGAATTGCGACTTCTGACTGATCGAGGTCCGTGGTGTAGTGGTAGCATATCTGACCGGCAATCGGAAGATCCTGGGTTCGATTCCAGGGCGGTCACCTCATTTTTCATTTGTTCGTTATTTCTCTTCCTCGTGTGCAGAACACTCCTCTATACTTACGTCGTTTCTATACATTAATATACTGCGTGGTCATTGCAGTTATATATATATATATATATATATATATATATATATATATATATATATATATATATATATATGTATATATATATATATTGTTAGAGTTCATATTTGCATGATTTCCTTCTTTCTGATCATAGACCATTAGAAATATTAATGAACGTTACCAATTTATGCGCAACACGACTTAACAAGAACTGAATAGGTAAGAATAATCGCGTCGATTAGTCCAATGTTAATATGCAGCAGAGAATAGAATACAAAGACAAAACATGTCACCTCTTTAATAATTTAGAAATTTTGCACCTTGCCTGTAATAATCCTTGCTCAAATGATTCTCACTGTAAACTCATAGATAGGTATTATAGTAAGATAATATCCCTGTTAAGAGAAGCAGGAAGCCCCTTGATTAAATCTTACAACTATCATACTAAGGTTATTCCTGGATGGAATGATTTTATTGCCTCCCTAAAGAGGGAATCGAAAGACGCCTATGATTTGTGGTGCTTTCATGGTAGACCCAGATTAGGACCAGTATACATAAATATGTGTAGAAGTCGGGGTTCAGTATAAGGCGGCCATAAGGCGATGTAAACAGGAAGAAGAGTCTATTCGAGCATCAAAAGCCTGTGAAGCTCGCATAAATAACGATAATAACAAATTTTGGAAATTTGTTAAGAATCAAACGGGTGTAAAAAATGTCCTCCCTCCGACAATCGATGGGGTGTCGGGAGAGAATGAAATTGCAAAGCTGTGGAAAAACCACTACTCTAACATTCTTAATAGTGTGAGTAGGGATAATCTTAAGATAGATTGCAGCGAAACGATTGTGGGAGGGACAAGAGAAAATATTTTGATATCATTTTCTGAAGTAAAGAGGTTAATTAAAGAGTTAAAGACTGGTTCTGCGTCAAGGGTAAATGACTTATCGAATGAGCACTTAAAATATGCAAATGACGTAGTATGTCTGCATATATCATTGCTCCTATCAGCCATGCTTGCTCATAGCTATATCCCTGCAGAGTTCATGAGGGTATATATCTTGCCCCTGGTCAAAAATAAGTACGGAGACATTCTGTCCAGCAATAATTACAGGCCTATTGCTGTCGCTTCCTGCTTCTCGAAACTACTAGAAAAACTCTTGTTACTCTGATTAAATGATTTCCTATGGACATCTAATCAGTTTGGCTTTAAAAGGTCCCACTCAACTGATCTGTGTATCTATGTACTCAAAGAAACAATATCTAAATACATTGACAGTAATTCAACCATTTATAGCTGTTTCCTTGATATAAGTAAGGCATATGATAGGGTGAACCACATTATTTTATTTGCAAAACTAGAAGACAGGAAGGTTCCCATGTACATGTTAAATTTATTGAAATTTTGGTATTCCCACCAATCTTTCACTGTTAGGTGGGGCAATGTACTATCCGACTGTTTTGGCTCCTCTTGCGGGGTGAGACAAGGCTCCTTGCTCTCCCCTATGCTGTTTAATGTGTATATTGACGGATTAATTGCTTCACTTAATGAGGCAACAGAAGGATGTTGTACAGATAACACAAGGATAAATAACTTAGTTTATGCCGATGATATGGTGTTAATAAGTCCCTCTGTTAAAGGTCTGGATCGGCTACTAAATGTCTGCGAAGTGTATTCGCAGAAACATGGTATTCTTTTTAATGTTACAAAAACTAAGGTTATGCAATTTCATCCTAAAAGCTGTAATCAGCCAGCTGATATAAGGTTTAAAATAAATGGTGAAGTAATTGAGGAAGTACAAGAGTTTAAGTATTTGGGTCAAACTATTACCAGCTCCTTGAGTGATGACTCGGATATAAGAAAACAATCTCGATGCCTGTGTGCTAAAGCGAATATGACCATAAGGAACTTTCGTTTCTGTACAAGTGAAGCTAAAGACACACTCTTTCGTACTTTCTGCAGTAATATATACGGTCAGCAACTCTGGATGAATTATAGGGTGACAGGACAATTGCGTCCTGGTCAAGTGTGTCCCGGACAAATGCGTCCCGGTCATTGGCGTCCCTGGACAATTGCGTCCGGTTTTATTTCGTCCCGGACAATTGCGTCCCGGACAATTGCCACTTCCCCAACTACTACATGAAGTTAGTTTATTTATTAGAGAAGTGAATAGAAAGTTCATTGTGACTTCACCTACGCAATTGTCCAGGGACGCCAATGACGTGGGACGAGTATGTTTGTTATTGTAATTTTTTATGGGATATAATGCCCGGTTAGATTAATTGAATGCCCAGTTAGGTCAACTGTATGCCCTTGACGATTGGTTAGGTTAAGTTGTGATATTTTCGTTAAAACTAACGAAACTAACTTTATCTTAAGTGGACGTAACCCATAAAATTTGACAATGATGTTGCTGATGATGGATAAAGTTTTAGTGAACAGTTTCAAACAAAACTTATGAACATATAACAAGTTTAATAAGTTAAAATGAAAAGTATATTTGAAATTCCGATACTAACTTTCTATTCACTTCTCTAATAAATAAACTTCATATAGTAGTTGAAGTGCGCAATTATCCGGGACGCAATTGTCCGGGACGCAATTGTCCAGGGACGCCAATGACCGGGACGCATTTGTCCGGGACGCACTTGACCAGGACGCAATTGCCCTAGTACCAATTATAAAAAAGGTTCTGGCAGAACCCTAAATTTGCTGTACAACAGGTCTTTTAGACTCTTACATAAATTACCCCCGAGATGCTCAGCTTCGCAAATGTTTGCTACCCGCAATGTCCCCGAGCTTCCCGGAGGTAACAAGACGTGCTCAACACAGTCTAATGCAAAGAATTAAAAAATCAACCAACCCGATCATCTAAGCTATCCATGAGTCCTGCCATTTATCCTCTAAGCTATGGACGTCTTGGTACGAAAACGTCTGTCTGTAGCTCCACTTAACTTCGACAGTGCAGTATTATTTCTAATCAATTGTATATATTTCTATCCTTAGTGTATGAACTGTCATTGTATTAATAATATTTGTCATATACCCTATAGTCTGCCAATAAACCTTTTCATTTTCATTTTCATTTCATTTTCATAAACCTTTCCTCACTGAAACTCTTCTGCCTTGAACCTTAATACACTAAAACATTTTTTTTTGTGTGTCTGTAATCTTGGCTGTGTCTTATGCCTGAGTTTTCCTTAATGAAGAGCCGTAAATCACTTTCGATGTCATTACTGTTTATAAACTGTAAACTTGTATAATTTCGCTACTGCTAATTTTGGTTAACTTTTCCTGAAATTTAGTTTTATTTGGTTGTCAATTTGTTTTTTAAACTTTTAATTTAACAAAAACGTTTTTATTTTTAAAATTTTAATTTAATAAATTTTATTTTTGTAGTTTTATAATTTAATTTTTAGCAAAAAGTTCATTTTATTTGTGTGTATAACTCAGTTTATTTACGTAGTTATATTTAATGTGATTTTAGGTTTTATTGTGCGTATTTTAGCAGATGAGGATGAGAGTACAATTTTCGAAACGTTTATATATATATATATATATATATATATATATATATATATAAACTCATCTTTATAAATTTTATTAAATTTCAATTGAATTTGTAAAGCTAATTCATGGACTCTCTCTCTCTCTCTCTCTCTCTCTCTCTCTCTCTCTCTCTCTATATATATATATATATATATGCGTTACTGTGATAGAACTTTCAAAAGGTTACAAAGAAAAAATATTTAAAAGTGACAGTAAGTGCTTTAATGAAATTTCAGGTTGTTGCAATTTACTGGGTCGTCAGCACCAGTATTTTGATTTATTATCTATATATTAAGTTCTGAGTAAGTGATAACTGCTGATATTTAAAGGCATTTACAGTTTTTTAGAATAAGTTATAAAGTTAATCGACTTCGTCTTCCTTTCCTCGATCGGTGGAGTAGAAGTTAAATTGAACTTTGTGGCTGTTCAAACCTATTAATCTCATTGTTATAGAAAACGGCTCTTTAATTTATATATCTGGTTTGGTTTCAGAAAATTTTGAAGCATCATATACTCAAAACAGTAACGTCAATACTAAATATAGCGAAGAATTCGCAACCACCAAGGATTCAGAACCCATTTATTTTTGGAAGGCAGGGCCGGAGGCATTAGGTAAAGAAACCTATTAATTAAGGCGCAACATTCTTGTCAGTAATAATGTCCATAAGTACTGTGCAGGTTTCCTTAAAACATAATTGCTTATAGGCTCTTTTTCCTTAGCCATGTATGCATTATTAAAATTTCTTTCTTCTTAATTTTGTTTAAATATAGGACAGCTTGCGCTAATTTTTATGCCGTCGGAGTGTAGTAGCTAACGCCCTCACCTTCTATTCAAGAGGTGGTGGGTTCAAACTCTGGTGGGGCAAAGTTTGCATGATGGAGAATCATGCGTGTTCATGCAGGGTATTCCATATATATAATAATAAATTGAGGGGTCCCGCGTCTTAAGGCACTTAAGCGCCAAAATTAAAATTCGTCAGAAATCGCCTCCAAAGTTCAGCAATATTCTGGCGATAGTATCTGTTATTAATTGAGCTAGAACGTTCATTTTTGGCTAAATTAGGTTAAATATGCTAATGAAGATGTTGATGAGTTTTTGGAATAGATTTTCATATTTTACATATATATTTTTAAATTTTTTGATTTTCTTATTATGCCGAACTTTGGGTGAACTTTTGGCTGGCGATAGAGGTGGAAAAAGTAGTTCGCTTCATAAGGTTTTCAACCATACTTCTAGTGTCGTTAAGGTCATTATAACCCAAACCACGCGATAGAGGAAGGGTGAAAATAGTGATATCCATCAAAAACACGTTTTCGCCTGTGGTGGTGCTTAGGTACCTTAAAACACGCGACCCCTCATATATATATATATATATATATATGAAGAGAGACTATTTTTAAGGACATCTTCATATGTTTCGTTTAGTAGAAAAGTCCTCCATTCTCCTACGAACCAAAAATTTGTGAAAAACAAAAAAATTAACAAATGGTAAAATTCTGTTTTTGCTTGCCTATTTTCTTCTTTTTGGTGACTGGAATAAAATTTAGAAAAACAAAACTTAATCTTTTGATTAATAATTTGCTATGTTTTTCAGAAACTTTGTTTTAGGGCACACTTTATTCCGAATTCCGAAACTGTACATTGCACTAAAATAATCCTCTTATTAGCATAACAAAATAATATTTAAGCTAATCTGTGTATGTGAATTAGTGTATCGAAATATATATCAATATATTTAGACGAACACGGAACGCGATTTGAATAAATCTTCGACGTTCGTTTAAATATATTGATATATTTAGATGAATATTCATGAAGTGAAACTGAAAATAATTTACTGAAAATATTCGTATGATAATTTTAGAAATATTCAGACCTGTCGAATATATGAATCTTGAAATATGTTTAGATAAAAAATTATATATTTAATTTCATCTTCAATTTCCATTTCTTTCAGTGGAGATAAAATAAGACCATATTCTTACTACTGTTTTATGAACAACCTTGGAACGCACGGATAAGAAGGCAATTAAGCGGTCCTTCTTTGTATTCCACTAAATTCATAAATGCATTAAGAAGAAAAATGTAAACAAAATAGAGAACAGAAAAGGGAGAAAGAGATGTAAAGAGATGATAATGACTTAAAAGGAAATGTAGTGAGAAAGAGCGTATGTCATTTCACTGTTTAGTTCTACTTTTTCTGTTTAGATGGTAATAATAATAATAATAATAATAATAATAATAATAATGCGTATGCCAGTATATTTACTTATGGGTGCGATGCAGAATCTTCCTCACAACGTTTTGTGAAGCGATATATAAATCCTTCCTTCTTTCGAAAATTAAAATTGTACACAGCTCTGTGTCGATCATTTAAGCAGAACCTGTAAATGCTTATAAACCCGCCATGGTAGTATGATGGACTCGGAGACCGACTGCAGACCTGAAGGTTGCGGGTTTGAATCCCACCTCGACTTTGTGGTATCAGATATCAGTGAATCGGAATCTTATTGTGGTGATTTCGTGTTTCGAACTTCACGTTAGAGTCAAACTGTAAGTCTCTCCTTTGGTATAGCCAAAGTGCTTTTAAATTCTAAAAAAACAACCACACTTTCTAATGCCTTTGAAGAACTGAAACAAATTGATCTAATTCCTTACACTAAGTTCCACTGGGAAACATAAATACGATAAAAATGAAAGAAAGAAATATACGAAGCGAAAATGAGTGGATATAAAAGAAAATATACAATACATGATAAATAAATAAATAAATACAGTAAATATTTTATTTATAAAATGAATGGTAGAGAAGGGAGGTGAACGGGAGCAGTGGAGAATGGGGTTGGTGGGGGACTGTGAGCGTGACTGGTATGGGGAGAATAAAAAATTATCGTATATTTCTCCCAAGAATAGCGTCACGAAAGTATCTGACACAATTCTACACATCTCACACACACACACACACACACACACACACACACACACACACACATATATATATATATATATACAGGGTGTCCCAGAATTAACTATCTATTTCAGTGAAATCGGACAAATTTTTTAAAAACACACTTTTATTTATGTTTATCATGTTTAATATGTGTTAAAAATGTATACATTTCTAAATTTTTTTCATAATTTTATTTTCATAATTTTTTCATAGTTTTTCATAGTTTTATTTTCATTCTCTTTCAGAACCCTATTAATAATGAATACACAAGAACGCATCTTTGTTGTAACATCCCGTATCAAAGCCTTTTTCATCAGTGTCGAACGCAAGATTCTATGAACTGTTGTCTTGGATATGTTGAGTCTTCGACCGGCCTCCCTAACCGAAGTTGTTGGTTCATCCTCAAACAATTGTCGTACCTGTTCGGTACTGTTACGTGCTGTCCTTGGGCGTCCTCTTCCCACCTCGTCGTGTACGGATCCAGTTCTTTTAAATTTGTTCACAAGTTCACGAATCGCTTTGTCTGTAGGACCGGTTCTGTGGAATCTTCTTGTAAATTTTTCTCTGATTTCATTACATTGCATTCCTTTGATACGGGATGTTACAACAAAGATGCGTTCTTGTGTATTCATTATTAATAGGGTTCTGAAAGAGAATGAAAATAAAACTATGAAAAAAATTTAGAAATTTATACATTTTTAACACATATTAAACATGATAAACATAAATAAAAGTGTGTTTTTAAAAAATTTGTCCGATTTCATTGAAATAGATAGTTAATTCTGGGACACCCTGTATATATATAGTTGCAACCGAAATTATTGGTACTCTGTGAGGAAATAATGAAAAAGTATCGTGGCGGAGTATGAAAGGTAACCACTGTTTTCTGCCATTAATAATAGTGACAAATATAACTGAATCCTATGCATAGTAACTGCATGCAGTTTATGAAGAAGAAGTTGTCTTATAGTTAAATATAAATCGCTACCTATGAAATAACAGTTTAAAAATTATTCGTATGCCTCAATTTATTTTCGTATTCAAACCTACTGTATTACACGTTATAGGTTTGCGGAATGTTCCGGAAATACTGTAGTTTATAGTAGTCATACTTGTAGTTTACATTAAAAGGGAATATTCTAGAATGGAAAGACGTAAGTATATAAGGCTGAGCCAACTTAAACTTTGCATTAGTTTGGTAAATCATAGCAAAGAAGAAAGAACAATCGGAAGATCTTTGTAAAAAAGATTGTTGGCTTGCGCAAAGGCTACAAAGACGTTGGGAAATGATCAGCAACCCAGTGTCGACAATAGTTGTCATTGTGGAAAAAGGGAAACGCCTTTGTACAGTTACTACATTACCAGAGCGAGGATGAAAGGTCCTTCCTGAAAAAGCACTTCGTAAAATGGTCCGTGAGGTGAAGAAAACTGCAAGAACAACAGTCCAGTCCAATAGGTATAAAGTTTCGACTGTTACAATTCGCCGAAGAGTGAATGAAGATAGGATACACGCAAGAGTCTAAGAAAAATTTTTCTTTGAAAATCCATCGAGCGAAGCGTTTAATGTAAGCCAAAGCTCACCTTGAAGATACAAAATAGACATCTTTGGGCAGGCACAACGCCGCTATGTTTGGAGAAGAAAGGATGAAGCTTTCTCTGAAAAGAACACCATCCCTACAGTCAAGCGTGGTGGTGGATAAAGTGTACTTTGGGAACCTTTTCCTCCGCAGGTAATGGAAACCTCGTAACGATTGAAGGGAGGATAGATTCGGTAAACTATCAACAAATATTAAACGATAATATACAACCTTCTGTAAGAAAACTCGGTCTTAGTCAACGGTGGGTGCTGCAATCCAAAGGACATTTCATATGAAATAATGAAATGGTTATAGTGCCAAAGTACAGTTTTTAGAGTGGTTGCCAGAGAGTCCTGGCTTTAACCCAATTGAAAATCTTTGGGATGATTTGAAGAAGGCTGTCCATAACAGAAAGACTTAAAACTTAAAGGAACGGGAAGAATTTTCCATGGAAAAGAGGCAAACTACCCGAGCGGCCCGGTGTTAGAACCTCATAAAGTCGTACAGACACCGTTTAGTTGAAGTAATTAAAGTCAGAAGAGCTGCTACAAGATATTAAAAAATGGGTACGTATAACTTTGAAACTGTTATTTCATAAATGGCGATTTGTATGTAACTATAAGACGACTTCTTCATAAATTGCATACAATTACTATGTGTAATGCATACGATTCAATTGTTCAATTTGTCATTATTATTAAATGGCCGAAAACAGTAGTTGCCTTTTATACTCCATCACGATACATTATTTCATTATTTCCTCATGGCGTAACGATAATTCTGATTGCAACTATATATATTATATATATATATATATATAAAGTGAAAAAATATATGAAAAAATGTTTGGCGAGTATGAAAAACAGGCACCACTGTCGCCTTCAAGTATTGTGAACACTAAAGGTAATTCCTATATGTTTATGCATAAGGAGAATAGGATTTATGTCAAGAAATTGCGCCCTTTACTTCGCGATTGCGTTAATTTAGAAACATAATAAAATTGTTATTCTTTTTAATGAAAACAGTAACTTCGCCTTTCCAGTAGACTCTCGTTCAAATTCATTGGTAATATTATTATTTTTAACCCTGGAAAACCAAAACTAATTTCCCAGTAATCTATACGATAATCGTACATTTGTTTCTCTGTGATTAGCATATTATACTACTCTATCATTGCATTATGTATTCATACTGTGTTGGAATTTGTATATTAACTCGTTTTACCGCAGAATTCAGCTCCTAAACAGGTTTTCTCATTGTTGAATTTAGAAAAAATGTAACAAGTTGAATTAACTAAAATAAATAAAATTATATTTCCTCCAAATTCAGTAATGATACAGAACCTACGTTCACAAACATGTTTTTTGGGGAAAATGTGTTTTTAGCGTAATATTTGTCGTTTCATCTAAATTTTTAATAAAAGAATGTTACTGTTTTGTCTTTTTTTCTGTACTCTTTTATGTTATCTCTTGGTTTTTGTTGTCGTGGATACATATCGAGTCATGAATACACACAGCCATGAAATACGAGAGACAAAAGAACTTTTACTGGAATTGTGTCTCACTGTAGAGAGAGTTTGTCCCTAAATTAAATTAAATTAAAGATAGGTTGACACCACTTAAAAAAGGAATGTACAAATGAAATGTACACGAACACTCGTTTAAAGGAGGACTGTCCGAATGGCGGCTTCCGGGCCGCATGTGGTCTAATGGTTAGTTGTATGCGGTCCGCAATACATTTTTTTTATATAAAGCGAGACTCGCAATCATCAATAGTCGCGCTAAAAATAGTTCTAGGTTTTGTTTGTTTTCATGTCTGGAATAACGTCTTTTCGATTACTATTTGGGGAAGTATTATTGCAATGTAGGAATTTCAAAGGTTTAGGACCTTTACGGATTACTCCCCGCTTGGCACTATTCCCATTCCTATTTTTGGTCCTAAAGCGGGGATGCTCGAAATGGGAATCCCAAATTTGGGAAAATCTTGGGAAATGGTATAAAAAGAGCCAGTGACGCAATTGGGGGCCCGATGGGTAATTTCTATGGAAAAATTTAATAAAGTTGAAAATCGTGTAATTGGGAATGGATTGAATCGATTTGAGAATGGGAATACGACATCTGATGGACTTGACATTCTTTCGACAAGTATATTGTGGGTTAGATTAAGTTAGGTTACGTTTGGTTAACATAGTATAGGTTAGGCTACGTTAGATTAAGTTATTTTCTAGAGTGTCGATATTATGGTCTTGTCGATCCAATGAGTATAATAGGTTCTTTGAGAGTTGTCTGCTTAAAAATTCCCTTTTCGAATTTCTCATTCTTGGACTAATACTGAAATGAGATTGATCAAAATTGTGAAGAGACTCCTCATAACACCAACTCATATTTGTATCCCGTGTTTAAATTATTGCCTATTTCACGACTGAAATACCGCGTTTTACTGGTCACATACAGTAACTAGACAGCTAGAAGAGGTTTCAGTATTACGATAAAGTTATAAACTGCTATTATCAAATACTGAGTTTGAAGTTGGACAGACTTTGCTCCAAGGATTAAATGAAGTACGAATGATATTACTTATAAAACATCACAACACAATTTTCATTTTGGGACGAATCTTAAAAATAAAGGTAAATTTTTTAACATTTTATAAAATTCCGAAATTACTGTTTTAATAATCCTCCCAATAATAATCGCACTTAAAGTGACACTTTCTATATATATATATATATATATATATATATAATGAAAAGAACCACAAAGGAAAGGGAAACACAGAATGGTGCTCAAGCGCTTTCGTCTAATGACATCCTCAGGAACACTGAAATAAATAAAGAGTTCGAGACTATATATAGGTCACCAAAAAAAAAATTATGTATATATATATATATATATATATATATATATATAGAGAGAGAGAGAGAGAGAGAGAGAGAGAGAGAGAGAGAGAGAGAGAGAGAGAAATAAAAATTGTGGGAGAAGCATACAAATTTGTAAGGAAAACTACCAATTTTAGCACTTTTCTCTTCTTGTCTAAATCCGTTCTGAACGAATTCAAAATAACAGGATCAAGTGGATTGTTCACAACCAATTTTATAGATAATGCCTGAATTATATACACAGTAGATCAAAAAAAATAAAAATAAATTGAAAAATAAAAATTGTAAGAGGAGCATACAAATTTATAAGGAAAAACTACCAAAGTTTTAGCACTTTGCCCTTCTTGTCTAAATCCGTTCTGAACGAATTCAAAACAACAGGATCAAGTGGAAAAAGACCCTGGCTCATGTTAAAATTATTTGTAAGTTGAATAAGAGTAGACTCAAGAATATTTCTATTAACAATGTTGCTAGAGTGAAACAAAACAAGCATTATTCCAATCAATAGAGTGAGATAACTCTGACAAATGGACAAAAAGGGCACTGGACGACTGTCCCTTTCTAACGGAATATTGATGCTGTTTTACACGCGTGTGCAAATCCTTTCCCGTTTGACCAATGTAAAAGGAATCACAGTGTTTACAACGAATTTTATAGATAATGCCTGAATTATATATACAGTAGATCACAAAAAATAAAAAAAATAAAAATAAATTGAAAAATAAAAATTGTAAGAGGAGCATACAAATTTATAAGGAAAAACTACCAAAGTTTTAGCACTTTGCGCTTCTTGTCTAAATCCGTTCTGAACGAATTCAAAACAACAGGATCAAGTGGAAAAAGACCCTGGCTCATGTTAAAATTATTTGTAAGTTGAATAATAGCAGACTCAAGAATATTTCTATTAACAATGTTGCTAGAGTGAAACAAAACTGAAGCTGTATTCCAATCAATATAGAGGGATAACTCAGACAAATGGACAAAAAGGGCACTGGACGACTGTCCCGTTCTAACGGAATATTGATGCTGTTTTAAACGCGTGTGCAAATCCTTTCCCGTCTGACCAATGTAAAAGGAATCACAGTGTTTACAACCAATTTTATGGATAATGCCTGAATTATTGGTAGGGCTATTTTTAACTATGATATTTTTCACAATATTGTCATATGAAAATACTACATTAATATTCAAAAGTTTAAGTACATTAGCAATGCCTAAAAAGCCTGGGAAAAATGGAAGTACTAAAATATTCTTTGACAAAGAGCCAGGGTTATTATTCACGCGATAGAAAGTTCTCCAGGTCCCCGCCACATACAGAAATCTTAGGAAAAACCCGCAGGATGACGTCATCAAATCAGTCAATAGTGGCTTGAAGCGCATTCTCAAAGATCATAAGGAATTAATTCCGCTTTTCACGTCCACTTCACCTTCTCTTCCCTACCTTTAAGGTCTTATTAAAACCCTCAAACCTGGCAACCTAGTAGCATGGGCGCAAAAGGAGAGTGCAATGCAATTGAAAATGTTGATCAACGTTCCATAAGTTATGCAACAAAAGGAGGAGGAGGAATGTTGCAAGATGTTATGCAGCAAAGTGGGAGGGGGAATGTTGCAAGAGCAACAAGGGTTATGCAACATGGAGAAGGAGTTATCCCCCAAGAGAAAGAAAGGAGAGGGAGAGAGAGGAAGAGAGGTGTTCGCTTGGCAGGAGCCAAGCGCACATTAAGACTTCAGCTGAGCGGCCGTTGTCTTAATATGTTCCTAATCAGCTAGTTGGCTTATCTGGCTGAGCTGCCAGATGCGCTATTTACTTAATTAAAGCATATATTCTGGCTTAACCAGCCAGTTGACTTAGAAGGCGTAAATGGCTTGTTCAGGTGTACATTATTGAGTTGCCAGATTGCGCTATTTATCTAATTAAAGCATATATTCAGGCTCTCCGCCAGTTGGCATAATCCGTCAGAGGGCTTAATCCGCCAGTTGGCTTAACCCGCCAGTTGACACAGAAGGCCTAACCATCCAATTGGTATAATTAAATAATAATAATAACGTTTATATATACAACCAAAAGAATTAAATAAAACACCATCACATCATTCTGTTTATTTAGACGAATTATTGGATTGGCATAATCCGTCAGCTGGCTTAACCCGCCAGTTGACTTAGAAGGCCTAACCAGCCATTTGGTACAATTAAATAATAATAACAACGTTTATATATATATATATATATATATATATATATATATATATATATATACACAACCAAAAGAATTAAATAAAACACACCACATCACTCTGTTTATTTAGACGATTTATTGGATTGGCATAATCCTAGTCGGAGGTGTACGTGCATTTGTGTGCGTTTATCCCCGTGTTTGTCCCCGTCAGCTCACTTAAACCGCTAGTTGGCATAACCCGCCAGTTGACATAGAAGGTCTAACCAGCCATTTGGTATAATTAAATAATAATAACGTTTATAATTATATACATCCAAAAGAATTAAATAAAACACCATCACATCACTGTTTATTTAGACAAATTATTGGATCCAATTTCACGATATATATTGAAAATAAATATACATTCCAATACAAGTGAAGGAATATATGCAATCCAAAATAATAATAGCATAAGAATTACGAACGAGGAGTATATATATATATACAGGGTGGGCCGAAAGTCTGGATCCATAGGAAAATATTTATTTTAATACATAAATTACAACAAATGGTAAATACTTAAAATGAATATCAACTTTAACTCGTAAATGCGTATCCGTGATACTGTACAGTGGTTCGTACTCCAGTATAAACAACAAATTATAACAAATGCTCAAATTGGCGGCCTCTGACATCGAGCCACTTAGGGATGGAATTTATGATTTTTAATAATTCTTCGAATTGACGTTCTCGAGATGCGTGTTTCATTTGATAATCTTCTTGTTGACTTTACTGGACTATTCGTTAAAGTTTCACATACCATTGCAGAGGTATTTTCATCAGTTGCAGTTTTTGGACGACCAGAACGCCGTCGATCATGTACACTTCCTGTTTCTTTGAAACGTTTAAACAACTTGCCAACAGTCGCATGTGTTACTGGATGCTTATCAGGATGATTTCTATTGAATTCGGTAGCAACTTCTCTGTGTGTAGCGCCCTGTCTTGCGCGTACATGAGCACAAGTTCTACCCGGTCTTCTGTTGTTAGATTCGAAGCCATTTCTGGGCTGAAATAAAAAAAGTATTTGAGTATTTATACTGGAGTACGAACTACTGTACAGTATCACGGATACACATCTACGAGTTAACGTTGATATTCATTTTAAGTATTTACCATTTGTTGTAATTTATGTATTAAAATAAATATTTTCCTATGGATCCAGACTTTCGGCCCACCCTGTATATAAAATAAAAAATAATAATAATATATAAACCCGGACCTATCCAAATTGTTCATTCGGTCGAAGGTTAAACTTTTTACCCCACCCTAGACCTACAGTTAACGGAGAATCTGGACCTACCCGAACAAATCCCCTATTACACACACACACACACACATATATATATATATATATATATATATGCACACACACACACACACACACACACATATATATATATATATATATATATATATATATATATATATATATATTCAGATGCATGCAAAGATCTAATAGCGAAATACATACGAACACAGTTGGCCTAATCCACCACGACCTAGAGTTTAACGCGGAATCCGGACCTACCCGAATTGTTCATTCTGACGAAGGTCAAACTTTTCACCTCACCCTAGAACTACAGCTTAACGGAGATTCCGGACCTACACTAGTTGATCATTCTAACGAAAGTCAGACTTTTCACCCCACCCTAGACCTACAGTTTTAGGGAGAATTCGAACCTACCCAAATTGCTCATTCTAACGAAGGCCAAACTCTCCACCCAACCCTAAATCTAGAGTTTAACGGAGAATCTGGACCTACCAGAATTGTTCATTCTGACGAAGGTCAAACTTTTCACCCCGCCCTAGACGTACGGTTTAAAGGGGAAACCAGCACCCAGCATTTTCTCATTCATCTCTTATTCAAAGTGCCTTCAAAACAACATTTCTTTTTATTCCAAGAAAGACAAAAATACCCGAAATGCTCATTC
Organism: Bathynomus jamesi; assembly: GCA_023014485.1. Taxonomy (NCBI): domain Eukaryota; kingdom Metazoa; phylum Arthropoda; class Malacostraca; order Isopoda; family Cirolanidae; genus Bathynomus; species Bathynomus jamesi. The sequence continues at coordinate 671,074 of JAJOZX010000670.1, forward strand.
CGTCGTAGGTCAAGCTTTTCACCCCGTTCTAGACCTACAGTTTAACGGGAAATACTACTACAATAGATCTAGTTGGCCTGGTAAAGTAGTGAGTTGACTTCTTTTATTCTCCATCTCACAGGTACCCCCGGATTATCGGGGATCTTCCTTTCTATTCCATGGAATTTTAGATCCTCCACTTTTCCGTACCGTAACAGATGAATTTTATCAGTTTTAAACTTCATATAAAAACCATGCAACATCTACTAAAACTTACTACATCATTACCCCTAGCCCATCCTTCATGCATTAAAAAAGTTCCACTTTATCGGCAACCTTTGTTTAGCATCCCCCCTGATTTTTCATCCCGGCGAAGGTCAAGCGTGTCACTCCACCTTAGACCTACAGTTTAACGTTGAATCCGAACCACGTCTAAAATAAAATGTTAAAACACTCCTTAACACAATAAAATCTAATTTAAGAATTAAAAAAAGTTTTAAACAGCCTAACCATACAAAATATCACTCGGAATTGTCCTGAAAATTAAAGAAAGAAACACAATAAACAACAACAATCAGCCCACCTAAAAAATATAAAAATTGATGAATATATTATAAAAAGTTAAAAAAAAACAAATTAATTTATCAAAAGAATTTACGAAAACAATTTCTCTATTTCAATTAAACAAATTTTGCTAATTTTGAAATCTCACACAATTTATATATGGCAAGCATAATAAACATAATAAACTGCATGAATAAAATGTGTGTGTGTGCCACGATGCGTTTCTGCCTGTTGTTCTCTCTTCACACGAAGGTCGAGTTGGTGGTCACTGCATCTGGGATTGGCTTGTTGAACGAGTGAGCCGCTCTCTTGCGCTCTCAACCGCACCTAGCCATGTACACCTAGCTCATCTGGCCTAATATGCAGTCTTTAATTTCTTAATTTCTACCATATCTCGAGTTGAAATTTCTCGGTGTTAAATGCCATATTGTTGTCTTCTGACCATTTGTTAGTGTCCCTCTCTGCTCGGCCTCTCTTCACACAGAGGTCAAGCTGGTGGTCCCTCCTCTAGACCTGGCTTGGAGGAGGAGCGAGTTGCTCTCTTGCGCTCTCCGCCACACATGACCGCTTGGTAGAGGAGCGAGTTGCTCTCTTGCGCTCTCCACCGTACATATTCATGTACACCCGTCTCATCTGCCCTAATATGCAGTCTGTTTAATTTCGTCATTTCTACCATATCTCAAGAGTTGCAATTTCTTGGTGTTAAATGCCATATTGTCTTCTGACCATTTGTTAGTGTCCTCCGATGCTCGTCCTCTCTTCACACGGAGGTCAAGCTGGTGATCCCCGTCTCTAGACCTGGCTTGGTGGAGGATCGAGTTTGGTGGAGGAGGGAAATTCTCTCTTGCAAAGCGTTTGACTCAATTTTGAGCCTTATACAAATGAGACTGAACAGGTGAAAATTAATGTATTCTTTTAACTACCGGATGAAAAAGGACTTAGTAGATCTTATATATATATATATATCGAAACATTTCATAATTCTTTATTGTTGGATATATCCCAATCTTCTACGTTTTTAAATGTTTTTGACAATACACAGAATTAGACAGTGTGAATAAAAATGTGTTTAGCTCGTGAAAATGAATGTCTGGTTGGGTGATAGATAAATGGGTGCCCTAGATATCCTGGTGCTTAAGATGCTGGGTGTTGATCCTAGGTTGAGAGGACGAATCCGGACGATGACATTGTAATTTCTGCCCCTCACCCCGTGCTGTTGTGTAGTAATGTCTAATTAAGAATTAGATGTTTGTTTATAAGAATTTAATAATGTTTGTTTAATAAATATAATATTTAATAATAATGTAATTACGTAATTACGTTAAATAATTGTTTGGCTATACTAGTTGGCAACGTCTGAACATGGTCTAGAGGCTGGGCAGAAATGTCCTTCAGTCATCGGACGGCCTTGGGCTTAAGAAGGTGTTTTTGTGTGTTACGATGTAGTTGTAAATTTAGAATAGTATTACGTCTCTCTCCGACTTAAAATGTTAACGTTACTCCCCCCTCGCATTACCCCGTTTATCTAAAAGCGTTTCGAATAAATAAAAGTTAGTAAAGTGTAATTAGTGTATAATTTATCCCCCGGTCTCCTTTGCGTTGTTCGAATCATAATGACGCCTCAAACTCGGTCACGTGCTACCCGTATTTATAAAGCACAGCGAAACGAGTGTAAAGAGAGCGATAAATGAAAGATAGAGAAAATGAATAGAACGTAGAGTAAATAATGAATTATAATAATGAAGGAATGGGCCCTTAAAGAAATTAAACACGACATTTTGGTGGCTACGCGGTGTTCCTTTATATAAATATAAGGGCTTTCCCACGTCGCCTTATATTTCGGTCAAAATTGTTGCTACCTGTATTATAGCATTAATAAATATTCTGTTTCGATTATTTAAATAGTAAGATGCATTGTGTTAACCCATTTGCAAGCAAATTTCGATTCTCGTTCCTTAAGAAATCATTGTAACTGTTTTTCAAGATGGCGCCCATCATTTTCAAAATTTCTTCTCATAGCGAGCATTTTCGTAATTTCCGCGATCAAATTTTTTTTTCTCTTCTAGTTCGAGTCTAGATTTCCAAACTGCCTCGACTCAAAATTTCTCTGAGTCGTCTTGTCGAAGCCGTAATAATGTGGAGTAAAAATTTAGAGTCGAAAGTTGAGAGTTGCTTGTTTCCTTTTTCTTCGCGTTGATTCCTTCCTCATTCCGTTTCCTTTAGATTTCGTTTCGTTCCGTCGGAGAATGGGAGACGAAATAAAAAAAAAGAAAATTGGTATTGGTCGTCCGATGTCTCGTTTCTTTTTACTTTCCTTCGACTTTTATTAGTCCTGTCAAAAGCCTACCTATTTTGTGTTTAAAGTTTTTTGTGTTTACATTTTCTGAATTAGTAATAATTGTGATCATAATAATAATAATAATAATAATAATAATGATAATAATAATAATAATGATTAGTAAATAAATTTTACACTTATATGAATTAAATTATTTTAGTTGCTTAAATAGATTGTGACATGCATTTTTATACGGTAAGGTTTAAAATGTTTGAGCGTATGGTGACGCATTTTTAGGTAATAAAAATAATATATATATATATATATATATATATATATATATATATAATATATTATATATAAATATATATATATTAGGTCATTCTAAGAGATTCAATAAAGAAGTAGCAAAATTTTCCAGAATCTAGTCGAGTTTTTAAGATTATTTTTTGACTGGATGTAAATAATGAATTTACAGGTATCGCTTTGTAGTTTTAGTTCGCTTTATAATTTTAAGTTAATTTTAAGGTTTAAAGTCGAGAAATAATCATTGAAAACACTAATTTATACTGGGTCAAATTCGGACCGTTTAAGTTTATGCTTGCCGTTTATAAATTGTGTGAAACTTTAAAATAAGCAAAATTTGTTTAATTGAAATAGAGAAATTGTTTTCGTAAATTCCTTCGATAGATTATTTTTTTCCTATATATATATTATATATATATATATATATATATATATATATATATTCATCAATTTTTATATTTTTATAGGTGGGCTGATTGTTGTTTATTTTTTATTTTTTTCATTTTAAGGACAATTCCGAGTGATATTTTGTATGGTTAGGCTGTTTAAAATTTGTTTTTATCCTTAAATTAGATTTTATTGTTTTAAAGAGTGTTTTAACATTTTACTGTATTTTAGACGTCGTTCGGATTCGACGTTAAACTGTAGGTCTAAGGTGGAGTGACACGCTTGACATTCGCCGGGATGAAAAATCAGGGGGGGATGCTAAACAAAAGTTGCCGATAAAGTGGAACTTTTTTAATGTATGAAGGATGGGCTAGGGGTAATGATGTAGTAAGTTTTAGTAGATGTTGCATGGTTTTTATATGAAGTTTAACACTAATAAAATTCATCTGTTATGGTACGGAAAAGGAGAGGATCTAAAATTCGAATAGAAAGGAATTTCCCCATAATCCCGGTGTACCTGTGAGATGGAGAGTAAAAGAAGTCAACTCACTACTTCACCAGGCCAACTAGATTTATTGTAGTAGTATTCCCCGTTAAACTGTAGGTCTAGGACGGGGTGAAAGGCTTGACCTTCGACGGAATGAGCATTTCGGGTATTTTTGTCTTTCTTGGAATAAAAAGAAATGTTGTTTTGAAGGCACTTTGTATAAGAGATGAATGAGAAAATGCTGGGTGCTGGTTTCCCATTTAAACCGTACGTCTAGGGAGGGGTGAAAAGTTTGACCTTCGTCAGAATGAACAATTCTGGTAGGTCCAGATTCTCCGTTAAACTGAAGGTTTAGGGTGGGGTGAAGAGTTTGGCCTTCGTCAGAATGATCAATTAGTGTAGGTCCGGAATCTCCGTTAAACTGTAGGTCTAGGGTGGGGAGAAAAGTTTGACCTTCGTCAGAATGAACAATTCGGGTAGGTCCGGATTCACCGTTAAACTGTAGGTCGTGGTGGATTAAGCCAACTGGCTGATTTCGAATTGAGTTCGTATATATTTTGCTATTGGATCTTTGCATGCATCTCATTATATATATATATATATATATGTGTGTGTGTGTGTGTGATAATAGGGGATTTATTCGGGTAGGTCCAGATTCTCCGTTAACTGTAGGTCTAGGGTAGGGTGAAAAGTTTAACCTTCGACGGAATAAGCAAATCGGGTATTTTTTTGTCTTTCTTGGAATAAAAAGAAAAGTGGTTTTGAAGGCATTCTGTATCAGAGTTCTACAGATCTACAGAAGCTAAGGCTAACAAAGACCCTAAGATCCACTATAAGGTTAGCCCGAGAGAAAGGAAAGAGTAAGGGGTTAAGAGAAGAGAATAAGGGGTTAAGTAAGTAGCAACACCTATCACTCGTGAGTTAACATTCACTCAGAAAAAGAGAAAAAGACTCACCATCATCATCCGCCGGCCACTGCCGACAAGTCGGAAAAATAGTCGAAGAGAATAGGAAAGGGGTGAAAGATGAAAAGAAGTAAAATAAGAACGCTTACAAACCATGCAAACACAGTCTTAACTCACTGTCATACCATGCAAACTACAGACATGCAAGTAAAGAGAGTTACAGACATGCAAGTAAGGAGAGGATAAGAAAAAGAAAAAGAAAAAAGTAGGTAAAGTTAAACAAAAAGTGGGTTAGTTTACGCTACGAGCTATATCTACGTTCGTGTTAGTCTAATTTTTTTTTAATTAATTTTTTGGTGGCATATCACACGCTGGCATGTCACAAGCTGGCATTATCGTCAACCGACTCATCCTCGACCACCACCACCACCAGAGCTCTTGTTGCTAATTGTTTTTTTATTTTAAACAACGTTAATATTTTTAAATGCCTATCTAGACGGTTCTTGAACATATTAACGCTGGTAAAGTTGAGGACGGGCGCGGGAAGATTATTCCATTTTTCAATTACTTTAAACGTAAAGAATTTTTCAGCGATATTAGTAATGAAACGTCTGCCACGCAACCAAAATCCGTTATTACGAGTATTGCTATTATCGAAAGTGAACAGTTTGTCAAAATTTACGTTATCAGTGTTATTAACGATTTTGAAAACTTCAATAAGCTCCCCCCTTAATCTCCTAGTTTCGAGTGAATGCAAGTCTAACTCTTTAATCCTATTTTCATAAGGCTTGTTGCGCAATGACGGAATTAGTTTCGTGGCACGACGCTGAACCCTTTCTAACCTATCAATATCCTCGCGCAAATACGGGTACCAAAACTGAACGCAATATTCTAAATGAGGCCTGACTAGGGACTTGTAAAGGGGCAATATAATATCCTTCGATTTAAATTCGAAATTACGCGCTATGAAACTTACCATCCTATTAGCTTTTGCGCAAGACTCCAGGCACTGGTTCCTAGATTTAAATCATTAGATACGCGTACGCCTAAATGTACTTCCTCTTCAACGCTCGCTAACTCTCTTATCATCCATCGTGTAAGTGTAATTACTGTTACGAGAACCTATATGCAAAACTACATTTGTCTACGTTAAATTGCATCTGCCATTTGTCCGTCCACTCCATAATCCTATTTACATCGTCTTGGAGCCTATTTCTATCGTCCTCGTTAACAACCTTACCGTCTATTTTAGTATCGTCCACGAATTTTGATACGTTACTAGTCAATCCTACATCTATGTCGTTAATGTAAATTACGAATAGCAATGGACCTAACACTGAACCCTGTGGGACACCGCTACCTACATCCAACCACCACCCCGATTCACTACCATTAACAACGACCCTCTGACTCCTAGCGCGAAGCCATTCCTCTAACCAGTTAGCTACCTGACGGTGCGCTTTAACCTCGCAATTAATCTTTTATGCGGAACTGTATCGAACGCCTTTTTAAAATCTAAATAAATAACGTCAGCCGCTCTATGTCTATCGTATTCGCGCACTATTTCGTTATAAAATTCTAACAAATTAGTTAAACAAGGTCTATGGCGTCGAAACCCATGCTGACTACTATTAATCAAATCTCTACTTTCTAAGTGATCGATGATACGATCCCTAACTACAGATTCCAAAAGTTTACCTACAATTGACGTTAAGCTAATGGGCCTATAATTACTGGTACCGTGTGGTCGCCTTTTTTAAAAATGGGCGTGACGTTAGCTAATTTAAAGTCTTCAGGAATAATCCTCGTTTCGAGTGACTGATTAAAAATCTTCGTTAAGGGGCCTAAGATAACGACTTTCAAATCTTTCAAATGGCTGGGATAAAAAGCGTCAGGGCCTAGAGCCTTGCTAACTTTTAGCTTATCGATATAATGCGCAATCTCACCCTCGTAAACAGTTATTTCATCCAAAATAGTCTCGCTACTAAATGGAACGATATCGTCCACGTCGGGGACATTATTTACGTCTTCTACGGTAAAAACTGTCGCAAAAAAGTTATTGAAAATACCCGCCATCGCCTGAGCGTCAGAAGCCAAAGCGCCGTTAACATCCACTAGAGGGACTATGTTATCTTTTATCGGCTTACGATTATTGACGTATTCAAAAAACTTTTTTGAATTATGTTTACTATCCGCAGCTATAAGTATCTCTAAATTACGCTTGGCATGCCTAACTGATCTTTTAACCTGACGTCTAAGCTCGATATATCTATTAAAGTTAGCTGCCGTGCCATTGCGCTTATTAAGTCTATACGCTCTGTTACGCTCGTTTATGAACTCGCCTATTTCCCTAGTCCACCACTTGTGCCTACCATGATTTCTAGCGCGCTTGGGCCTACGAGGAATAAACTCCCTTTCAATATTCATAAAATTTCTTTAAACGCCTCCCAATGCAAATTTGTGTCATTACCCATAAATAAGTTATCCCAGTCCACTGCTCTCGTCCTATCCGCAAAACTATCAAAATTAGCCCTACGAAAATCAGGGTCTTCTATTAGTTACTATCCTTATTGTTTTCTATTGATAACTTAAACCTAAGAATTTGATGATCACTACATCCTAAACTCTCGCCTACTTCTAAACTATCGACTATATTTTCGCCGTTCGTCATCACCAAATCTAAAATATTGTCACCGCGCGTTGGTTCGGTAACTATCTGTCGTAAAAAATTATCCTCCATGAACTCAATCAATCTCAAACCCTCCTCATTACCAGTAAAAGTCTCGTAATTAACATTAGGGCAGTTAAAGTCTCCGACAATTATACTATTCCGATTGTCAATAAAGTTACCAAGAAGTGAGTAAAATCTAGTATCGGTGTCGAAGGGTTGAACGGGAGGTCTATAAACAACAACAAAATTAAAACTAATACTACGCGCCCTAACTTCAACGCATATCGCATTAATTGCTGCCGGAAAATCTATCTTAACCTCGATAGCCCTAAGGGAATTACGAATGTACAGCAAAACGCCGCCACCAAACCTATGTAACCTATCATTAGTAAAGAGTTTAAAACCCGGTATATCAAGTTCCCCCAACAAGTCCCGAGTCACGGTATTTAACCACGTTTCAGTGATAGCAACTATATCGTAGTTGCCGGAATAAATTATCGCCTTAAATTCGTTTAATTTATTTCTAATACTACGCGCGTTACAATAAAAGACGTTTAAGTTATTTTTTACCACGGGCCGGCGTTTTAAACTATTTTTCACGTCGGGCCCGCGTTCCCGGACCCACAACGTTTAAAGAAGGCTTCGACCTATACAGCTTTCGCACGTTTTCGTCTATTAACCTACCTAGCCTAGCATTACCTATTTCATTAAAATGCACCCCATCTTTTATAAAAAGGCTAGGATCACTGAATTCGGACCACAGCTTTACGAAGGGTACATTTTCCTCAGCACAAATCTCTTCTAATTTATTATTCAAAAATATGTTTTTGACGTAATCCTAAGACCCAACCGTGCCTAGGGGTAATACCTAGAACTAAAGACCTATCTGACCTCGCCTTCAGGGACCTAATTAACCCCCTATATCTCTCCAAAAGGTCAGGCACTCTCGTATCGGGCCTATACGAGTCGTTGCCTCCTACCATCGTCACCAACATCGAGTGACGGGAGGCAACGTCAATCCTATCCACTTCGTCTCTAACTCTGTCAACCCTGGCCCCTGGGAGACAGACCCTCCTCTTGGTTGGATGCCGTTCAACGAACTCTTTGTCCATGTGGCGCACTAAAGAGTCCCCAATTAAAATAGTTTCCCCCTCATTCACGTCCCTTTCCAAATGGGCGAAAGGGTTCGAAACCTCGATAGGGGGGATTCCTATCACCTAACGTACGCGGCCCCTTAACTTCTCTAAATCCCTCCCCATCTACTACTCTCGGACCAACCTTAACCCCTTCCTCAACTCTATTCAACCTTCCCGACAAGCTACCTAAACTAGAAACTAGAATACGCACCTCACCCTTCAAATTACTAACGTCTTCAACGTTAGTATTGGTTCGGCTTTCGTCAACCGTAACCCTACCCCTGCCCTCATCAAGCGTTGGAAGTCTTTGTTACCTCACGTACACTGCGTTCTATGTCAACTATTTCCTCCATTAACTCGCAAAAGAAAGAAACTGATCTCTCGATAATCGCCATAGGACCGCCGTTATAATCTTTAAATTACGAATACCACAGGTTTAGCCTACACCTAACACACGACGCTTTCTGCGACGGCATCGGGCAGTTAAAAATTAGTTTATAACCGTCACAAGTTTAAGTTAAATTAAGCCGGCACGCTATGAAAACTTCTAAATTGCTAAAACCATTAATATTCAATTACTTATCTATAACAATATGAATATAAACGCAAGTATATAAAATTCAAAGCTTTCCAAAAGTAAAATTCTTAGCAATATGCAAAAGTAGATGCAATATCAGAGAGCTCAGGAAATGTGTCCGTTCAGTACAGAGTCTGGCTGACGAATGAATACAGAGTCTGGATGACGAATGAGTATAGAGTCTGGCTGACGAATGAGTACAGAGTCTGGCTGACGAATGAATGAGAAAATGCTGGGGATGCTGGATTCCCCATTAAACCGTAGGTCTAGGGCGGGGTGAAAGTTTGATCTTCGTCAGAATGAACAATTCGAGTAGATCCAGATTCTCCGTTAAACTGTATGTCTAGGGTGGGGTGAAAAGTATGGCCTTCGTTAGAATGAACAATTTGGATAGGTCCAGGTTTGTATATTATTATTATTTTATTATATATATATATATATATATATATATATATATTATATATATATATATATATATATATATATATACACTAGGGTTATGACATTTTAATTTTTTGTCATAAATATTGTTTCCTGTATCATCAATCGATGAACGTTTGCTTGAAAACAATAAAAAAGGGCCTAATTCTTCAGAATTAAAAAAAAATGTCACCCCGAAAGAAAATATAGTATATTAGTATATTCGAGACAGCTGCATTGCACCATTCTAGATTGGTTACCTAGTATTTTCTTGAATATTCCGGAATATACCGAAAAGCACTAAATACTCTGGAAAATCACTGGAACAGAGACCCATCTGCAATAGCTATACCAAGGAGCAACCAATGTGCGGAACGTGCCATTAAGGTGATGCAAGAACTTTACGTAAACTGTAAAAATAAAGACAACCTTAATCACAGGTTTATTTTAAGCAATAAGTAAAACAATTAAAACAATAATAGAGTAAATGTATAATATTGTATTTGTATAATTAATATGTATTGTATAGGTGTAATGTTGTATAATATAATATATGTTTATGTATAATAACTGTGAAATAAACATGCAAATTTCTATTTATTATTTTATTAATTTTTTCTTTTATTTTGGGGTGAAGCTTTTTCAAAATATATCGAAAAAACTGTTATTTTCATTGTCAGGGGGCAAACGTTCATCGATTTATGATACAGGAACATGAGGTTATAAAAATGTCATAACCCTAATATACACACACACAATCCTCGTTCGTAATTCTTATGCTATTATTATTTTGGATGTGTATACACTATAAACGTTATTATTATTTAATTATACCAAATGGCTGGTTAGGCCTTCTAAGTCAACTGGCAGGTTATGCCAACTGGCGGTTTAAGCCAGCTGACGGGGACAAACGTACACAAATGCACGTACACCTCCGACTAGTATTAGGCCAATCCAATAATTCGTCTAATTAAACAGAGTGATGTGGTGGTGTTTTATTTAATTCTTTTGGTTGTATATATAAACGTTATTATTATTATTTAATTATACTAAGTGGCTGGTTAGGCCTTCTAAGTCAACTGGCGGGTTAAGCCAACTGGCGAATTAAGCCCGCTGACGGATTATGCCAACTGGCGGAGAACCTGAATATATGCTTTAATTAAATAAATAGTGCAATCTGGCAACTCAATAATGTACACCTGAACAAGCCATTTACGCCTTCTAAGTCAACTGGCTGGTTAAGCCAGAATATATGCTTTAATTAAGTAAATAGCGCATCTGGCAGCTCAGCCAGATAAGCCAACTAGCTGATTAGGAACATATTAAGGCAACGGCCGCTCGGCTGAAGTCTTAATATGCGCTTGGCTCCTGCCATACGAACACCTCTCTTCCTCCCTCTCCTCCGCTCTTTCTCTTGTAGGATAACTCCGCCTCTAAGTTGCATAACCCCTTGTTGCTCTTGCAACATTCCCCCTCCCACTTTGCTGCATAACATCTTGCAACATTCCCCCTCCTCCTTTGTTGCATAACACGTTGCAACATTCTCCCTTCCGCTTTGTTGCATAACTTATGCAACATTGATCAACATTTTCAATTCCATTGCACTCTCTCCTTTCGCGCCGATACTACTCGACCCTATGCGCCCTATTATTAGCTCTGTGGGTTATATTACCTATAAATTCTCCAAATGGCTTGTCAAAGTCTTGTCCCCCATTCTCGGAACTATCTCTGATTTACATGTAAAAAATTCCATGGATCTTACTGAAAAATTGAATAATGTACCCACTGAAACCAACGATAGATTGATCAGTTTTGACGTTTGTTCATTGTTTACAAAAGTGCCGATTGACGATATGCTTGACTTTCTCTCCCGAGAATTACATAAGTATGACCTGCCACTACCTACACACATCGTTTTGGAACTCATTAAACTTTGCATCAAAGACTGTAAATTCACTTTTAATAGCGAGTATTATCAACAGGTTTTTGGGGTGGCCATGGGTACTCCCTTCTCGCCCCTCCTCTCCAATATTTATATGGAGTTTTTCGAAATTACTTACATTCCAAGAATCCTGGGGGTTGGCATCCCATGGTTGCGGTACGTCAACGATATTTTGTGTATCTGGCCCATGAAGCGTGACCTGAATGACTTTCTCCTTCAGTTAAATGATCAAGTCCCCTCAATTAAGTTTACTTTAGAAGTGGGACAAAACAACTCAATCCCGTTTTTGGATGTGCGTGTACATAGGGAAAGCCCAGGTTTTAAGTTTAGTATCTATCGGAAAAAAAAAAACAAATTGTCTTACGTACACTTTTACTCCAGACATGACACTCCCATTAAGAAGGCCATATTTTCTTCAATGTTTCTCCGCGCTCTTAGGATCACCAGTGCGGAATACATGGATGCCGAATTAGAAAATATCAATGGTATTGGAAGTGATCTGTGCTACCCACCTGCGTTTATGGAATCTTGTCTTATCAAGGCAAAACGAACCTTCTATCGCGTGAATAATAACCCTGGCACTTTGTCAAAGAATATTTTAGTACTTCCATTTTTCCCAGGCTTTTTAGGTATTGCTAATGTACTTAAACTTTTGAATATTAATGTAGTATTTTCATATAAAAATATTGTGAAAAATATGTTAAAAATAGCCCTTCCAATAATTCAGGCATTATCTATAAAATTGGTTGTAAACACTGTGATTCCTTTTACATTGGTCAGACGGGAAAGGATTTGCACGCGCGTGTAAAACAGCATAAATATTCCGTTAGAACGGGACAATCGTCCAGTGCCCTTTTTGTCCATTTGTCAGAGTTATCCCACTATATTGATTGGAATACAGCTTCAGTTTTGTTTCACTCTAGCAACATTGTTAATAGAAATATTCTTGAGTCTGCTATTATTCAACTTACAAATAATTTTAACATGAGCCAGGGTCTTTTTCCACTTGATCCTGTTGTTTTGAATTCGTTCAGAACGGATTTAGACAAGAAGCGCAAAGTGCTAAAACTTTGGTAGTTTTTCCTTATAAATTTGTATGCTCCTCTTACAATTTTTATTTTTCAATTTATTTTTATTTTTTTATTTTTTGTGATCTACTGTATATATAATTCAGGCATTATCTATAAAATTGGTTGTAAACACTGTGATTCCTTTTACATTGGTCAGACGGGAAAGGATTTGCACACGCGTGTAAAACAGCATCAATATTCCGTTAGAACGGGACAGTCGTCCAGTGCCCTTTTTGTCCATTTGTCAGAGTTATCTCACTCTATTGATTGGAATAATGCTTGTTTTGTTTCACTCTAGCAACATTGTTAATGGAAATATTCTTGAGTCTACTCTTATTCAACTTACAAATAATTTTAACATGAGCCAGGCTCTTTTTCCACTTGATCCTGTTGTTTTGAATTCGTTCAGAACGGATTTAGACAAGAAGGGCAAAGTGCTAAAACTTTGGTAGTTTTTCCTTATAAATTTGTATGCTCCTCTTACAATTTTTATTTTTCAATTTATTTTTAATTTTTTATTTTTTGTGACCTATATATAATTCAGGCATTATCTATAAAATTGGTTATAGACAATCCACTTGATCCTGTTATTTTGAATTCGTTCAAAACGGATTTAGACAAGAAGGGCAAAGTGCTAAAATTGGTAGTTTTTAGTTTTTCCTTACAAATTTGTATGCTCCTCCCACAATTTTTATTTCTATATTATATATATATATATATATAATATATATATATATATATATATTTTGTGATCTATATAGTCTCGGACAATTTATTTACTTCAGTGTTCCTGAGGATGTCATTAGAAGAAAGCGCTTGAGCACCATTCTGTGTTTCCTTTCCTTCGTGGTTCTTTTCATCATAAATATTTTTCACTTGTTACTTTCGTGAAATAATTTTCATATATATATAATATATCGTAAAGAACGACGCTTGTATAGGAGATATTCCGCGCAAGACGAGAGAGAGAGAACAGAACAAATGAAAAAATGAGGTAACCACCTGGGAATCGAACCCGGGATCTTCCGATTGCCGGTCAGACGCGATACCATTACACCATGGACCTCACTCTTCCAAATGCCGTAATTCTTCTACATACTCGCAGAAACCAATGCCCCAAGGGGGCACCTCCCGCATGCCGTAACATTATATACATTCAACTGCAAAGAACACGCAGTATAAATAACGTAAAGAACGACGCTTGTATACGAGATATTCCGCGCAAGACGAGAGAGAGAGAACAGAACAAATGAAAAAATGAGGTAACCACCTGGGAATCGAACCCGGGATCTTCCGATTGCCGGTCAGACGCGATTCCCAGGTGGTTACCTCATTTTTTCATTTGTTCTGTTCTCTCTCTCTCGTCTTGCGCGGAATATCTCCTATACAAGCGTCGTTCTTTACGTTATTTATACTGCGTGTTCTTTGCAGTTGAATGTATATAATGTTACGGCATGCGGGAGGTGCCCCCTTGGGGCATTGGTTTCTGCGAGTATGTAGAAGAATTACGGCATTTGGAAGAGTGAGGTCCATGGTGTAATGGTATCGCGTCTGACCGGCAATCGGAAGATCCCGGGTTCGATTCCCAGGTGGTTACCTCATTTTTTCATTTGTTCTGTTCTCTCTCTCTCGTCTTGCGCGGAATATCTCCTATACAAGCGTCGTTCTTTACGTTATTTATACTGCGTGTTCTTTGCAGTTGAATGTATATAATGTTACGGCATGCGGAAGGTGCCCCCTTGGGGCATTGGTTTCTGCGAGTATGTAGAAGAATTACGGCATTTGGAAGAATGAGGTCCATGGTGTAATGGTATCGCGTCTGACCGGCAATCGGAAGATCCCGGGTTCGATTCCCAGGTGGTTACCTCATTTTTTCATTTGTTCTGTTCTCTCTCTCTCGTCTTGCGCGGAATATCTCCTATACAAGCGTCGTTCTTTACGTTATTTATACTGCGTGTTCTTTGCAGTTGAATGTATATAATGTTACGGCATGCGGGAGGTGCCCCCTTGGGGCATTGGTTTCTGCGAGTATGTAGAAGAATTACGGCATTTGGAAGAGTGAGGTCCATGGTGTAATGGTATCGCGTCTGACCGGCAATCGGAAGATTCCGGGTTCGATTCCCAGGTGGTTACCTCATTTTTTCATTTGTTCTGTTCTCTCTCTCTCGTCTTGCGCGGAATATCTCCTATACAAGCGTCGTTCTTTACGTTATTTATACTGCGTGTTCTTTGCAGTTGAATGTATATAATGTTACGGCATGCGGGAGGTGCCCCCTTGGGGCATTGGTTTCTGCGAGTATGTAGAAGAATTACGGCATTTGGAAGAGTGAGGTCCATGGTGTAATGGTATCGCGTCTGACCGGCAATCGGAAGATCCCGGTTCGATTCCCAGGTGGTTACCTCATTTTTTCATTTGTTCTGTTCTCTCTCTCTCGTCTTGCGCGGAATATCTCCTATACAAGCGTCGTTCTTTACGTTATTTATACTGCGTGTTCTTTGCAGTTGAATGTATATATATATATATATATATATATTATATATATATATGGATAGAGTATAAAAACTGTAAGTCAGTAAAAGTTAAAATATTTGTTATTTAGACTGAAGGTATTTGAAAGCTGAGCGTTGAAAACTTTCCTTCAGACCTATTAGTGAGAAAGCGTCGGTTCCACGTGTGTTTCATTTCCGAGAGGAAATAATGAACACAGCAACGTAAAAACCGGAACGGCAATCGGCAGCAATGGAACGCTCCACTGAGACTGCAAAACGTCTATACTTATAGTAAAGTGAAAAAATGATGGAAAAAGATTAGAGAACAGTGTGTATAATAATAATAATAATAATATATTCAGGAGATTTAACTATGTAATTCTCATCTGGATGTGATCGAACTGAACTTCAATTTCATAATGCGATGCGTCTCAGTACATGACAGATTTCCCCATTATTGATGTTTGGCACCGTTAACACGCGCCAAAATTATTACATAGTTTAACTACGTTTTATTTTCTTATCCAAGACCAAGATAATATATATATATATATATATGGAAACAAGTATTTAAAAACTAATGAATATGTCGTACAAAAGTGGGAAGAGTTTTCATTTCCTGAGTTCGGAAGAAGTAATCCCTTAATAGGCTTACGGGAAATGTAATATTTCGATTAATAATCATTGTTCCAAGTCGAATATAACGTCACAAATTCAACGTTCGGGAAAGTGATTACGTTAAAAGCAATCTTTTTTAAGACATCAGGAATAGGTGAAGGGTATGGAAAGGGTATGAAAAGACAAGAAAAAGATATAGAAGGAAGTCACACGTTGTATGTGTGTGGGTGTGGGTGTGTTGATGTAAGCGAAAGGAAGAAATGTCACATCTGAAATTACGGTCCTGTGCAAAGTTTATATTAAAGTATTGATATGCAAATGTAATAGCGGTCTGGGTAAACCGTTGCGTAGTCTGCGGGGCTGGGTAGTGGATAATGTTGCCCTGAGGCAGGTGCTTTATTATCATGTCAGCTGATGAAGTGAATATGAACGATTGAGGATTGTTCCTGACGCGATCTCACTGCGGTGGGAGAGTGCGTTTATATATATATATACAGTATATATATATATATATATATATATATATGTATATATATAATATATATATATGCAGTAAAATCACAAAATAACACGTGATCTTATTAATAAGCAAACAACCACAGGGAAATAGGAAAAAGAAACACGAAATCCGAGCGCTTTCGTGATATATTCACATCTTCAGGGAAAAGAAAGAAATAGGAAATATTTCTTTCTTTTCCTTGAAGATGTGAATATATCACGAAAGCGCTCGGATTTCGTGTTTCTTTTTCCTTTTTCCCTGTGGTTGTTTGCTATATATATATATATATATATATATATATATATATATATATATAGGGTCACAGGGTGTCCCAAAATATGTCCTCATTTTTATTTGCCTGTTATTTTACTCGGGTTTCTTCTTCAGAAAGGTAACAGATTGAAGTTTTTATTCCACATATACTTATATGCATTTTCCTATCCTATCTATACATCTCTACTCTTTCATTACTTAATCACTAATAAATAAAACTGTTCTTTCACCATTTCATACTTACCCCGAGACAGTATAGGTTGGGTACCAGGTACCCAAGCACTACTTGTTTCGAATGGTAATAAAATTGGACCTATACTATCTAGGGTTAAAGCAATAACTTTTCCAAATTTCTACGAAATTAGGGAAAAACGATATCACTACCAATAGACACAAGCAGTGTGTGGTGGTGCTCCATCCTGCTGAAAACTAAAGATTTAACTTTCCTTACTAGGCTACTGAAAATTGCAAGAAGGAAAGAAGCACAAATGAACCTAACGATAGGAAATCGGACCTTAGAAGAAGCTGAGCAGTTTAAATATTTGGGAAGTTTATTACCCAACAATGGAGATTGCAATAAGGAAGTAAGATCTAGAATTGGTATGGGTAAGGTAACTTTTGAGAGACATAAAAGACTACTTACAGATAAACTCAACTTGAAGCTGAAGAAAAGGTTAGTAAAACGCTTGATATGGAGTGTGGTACTGTATGGAGCAGAAACATGGACACTGAAAACAACTGAACAGAAACTCCTGGAAAGTTTTGAAATGTGGATTTGGAGAAGAATGCTAAAGATAAGCTGGAGGGAACACCAAAGTAATGAGGAAGTACTGCAACAGATGAGGGAGGAAAGAAGACTCATTACGGTGATAAGAGAAAGACAAACTAAATGGATCGGACATGTGTTGAGAGGAGAAGGATTGTTGAAGGAGGTGATAGAGGGTAGATATGAAGGTAGAATGCCGAGGGGAAGGAAAAGGAAAGCAGTGCTGGATGATTTCAAGGCAGGCAGGAGCTATCATGAGATGAAAAGGATAGCTCAGGATAGAACACTTTGGCGGGACACACGAGTTGGACCTGCCTCATAGGCAGAACACGATGGATGGATGGACTAGGCCATAATCTTTATGGAAAGTTAAAACTTTAATATTCAGCAGGCTGGAGCACCACCACACACTGCTTGTGAAACAACTTTTTGAGGAAGAATTTTTCCGGGCAACTAATCTCCCTTCATGAGCCAGTGGAATGGCCCCATACTTACCTAACCTCACACTCCCTGACTTTTTTGTGGAGCTACATAAAAGACAGGATCTCTTCTACCAAGCTGAAGACACTTGAAAACCTAAAGATCAAAATCTATAAGGTAATCAACAACATCCCAGGTGAGCTATTTCGAAAAATTATGTCAAACATTTGTGGAAGGTTAAATATTGTTAGAAAAAAATGGATATTACACTGAACATGTTTAATTTATAATGTTAATAAACTCATATGTTTTAATTACGTATTGTATGTCTTTGTGTTTAGAGTCCTCTTTTTAGCTTGGAACATTTATTTTGAGGACACTTGGGTATATATACAGTATACGAATATATATATATTTTTTTTTTTTATGCAAGAAGGAGGGGACACGGGCGAATGCCCACAACCCCACCCCCCCGTCCATAGAAGAAGAGAGCAAAAATCAAGGTCCAGGGTTTTCGAGATGCCTAGAGCCCGAGACAATCTGCGTTTGAAAGATTGGAGGTCACAGACAGGGGGAAAGATGGATTCAGAAAGATTGTTCCAGAGTTGACCGGTTGAGTAGATGAAACCCTTGCGTTAAGAAGTTAGACAGAAAATGAGTGAGAAAGTTTAGAAAATCTAGTGCTGCGTGCTCTCTTTAAAGGAGGAGACATGCAGTTAGAGAGTTCAGAAGAGCAGTGTCCGTTATAATAGCGATAGCAAAGAGAGAGTGAGGCAACATTGCGGCAAAGAGAGAGTGAGGCAACACTGCGGCAAAGAGAGAGCGAGGCAACATTGCGGCAAAGAGAGAGAGATTGGAGACAGTCGGTAAGAGGCGGGAATTGATGAGACGAAAAGCCTTTGATTCCACCCGGTCAAGTACGGCTGTATGTGTTGAGCCACCACACACACATGAGAAGCATACGCATACAGGGGCAAACAAGAACCCTGTACAGAGATAGCAACTGAGTGGGAGTGAAGAAACTGCGGAGGCGGTACAGCACACCTAACCTCTTAGAAGCTGTTTTAGAAAGAGAGTATATGTGATCTTTCCAGGAAAGATCACGAGAAAATGAAACGCCAAGAATGTTAAGAGAAGAGGAAGGATTGAGTTGTGTGTTGTTGAAGGTGAGGGGATACTTGTGTGGAAGACTGTGACGAGTAGACAGATGAAGGAACTGAGTTTTTGAGGCATCGAAAGCCATAAGGTTTTCTCAGCTACAATCAGAGATAGCAAAAAGATCAGAGGTCAGGTGCTCCATAGCCATCCTACGCGAATCATGGAGTGACTGTTGTGAGGGACGTTTTGTGAAACGGGTGGAGAAATGAAGAGTGGAATCATCGGCAAAGGAGTGAATAGAACAAGAAGTGCGAATTAAAAAGATCATTAATAAATAAAAGGAAAAGAGTGGGTGACAGGACAGAACCCTGAGGAACACCACTGTGAATAGTTTTAGAATAACAGTGGCCATCTACAACTGCAGCTATAAATCAGCCAGAAAGGAAATTAAAGATGAAGGCACAGCTAGAAGGTTAGAAACCAAAGGGGGCAGTTTGGAAATTACAGATTTGTGCAAGACTCTATCAAAAACTTTTGATATGTCAAGTACAATAGCAAAAGTTTCACCAAAATCGCGGAAGGAGGATGACCAAGAGTCAGAGGGATATTCAAGAAGATCTTCAGTAGAGCGTCCCCTGCCGAATCCATAGTGTCGATCTCAATGAAAATTGTGAGAAGAGAGGTGTTTAACATTCTTTCTATTAAGGATAGATCGAAAAACTTTAGGAAGGCAAGAAATCAAAGCAATTGGACGATAGGTGGAGGGTTGAGAACGGTCACCCTTCACCCTTCTTTGGGACAGGCTGAATGAAAGCGAACTTCCAGCAGGAAGGAAAAGTACCAGATGAGAGACAAAGACGAAAGAGTTTGCCTAGGCAGGGTGTCAGCACAGAAGCACAGTTTTTAAGAACAACAGGTGGAACGCCATCGGCCCTGACGCCTTCCTAGAGTTAAGCCTAGATAGGGCAGGAAAAACATCTTTAGAAGAGATTCTAATTTCAGAAATATTAAGGTCAGAGGGGGGAGGAGATGGAGGAACAGCACCGGAATCGTCCAGAGTCGAGTTGTAAGCGAAAGTTTGAGCGAAGAGTTCAACTTTATCAGGAGAGGAGACGGCAACTGAGCCATCGGTATGGAAAAGAGGAGGGAAAGAAGAGGAAGTAAAGTTGTTGAAGAGGTTCTTAACTAGATGCCAGGAAGAGCGAGAAGAATTAGAATTGGATAGGTCTTCACCTTTTTATTTGATGAAGAAATTTTTAGCGAGTCGAAGAATAGATTTAGCACGGTTCTGGGCAGAAATATAAGCTGAGTGAGAGTCAGGAGTTGCATAGTGACTGTACCTTCTGAAAGACTCCTCTCTATTGCGGATAGCATTAGAACAAGTAAAGTAGGAATACAATGTGGAATGTACGCCTCCATGACCGAGATAATCACCTCCTTCATGCCTTCAGAACACTTGGAAGGGCCCCAGCCACGGAAGCAGTAATCATTCCATGGGAAATTAGAGAAGTACTGCCTAAGGGTCTCCTAATCACTGATGCCAAAGTACCAAAGGCGCCTCCTCTTGGGAGGATCCAAAGGCTGAATTGGAGCAATAGGACAGGAAACAGATATAAGATTGTGATCGGAGGAGCCCAACGGAGAGAAAAGTTTCACAGAGTAAGAAGAAAGATGAGAGGTAAGAAATAAATCTAGAAGGTTGGGCCTATCTCCAAGGCGATCGGGAATACGAGTAGGTTGCTATACACTCTGCTCTAGGTCACTTAAGATAGAAAAGTTGAAAGCTGGTTCACTAGGGATGTTAGTGAAATGGGAGGAAAGCCAAATGTGGTGGTGAACATTGAAATCGCCTACAATGGAGATTTCAGCAAAGGGGGAGCGGGAAAGAATGTATTCCAATTTGGAAGTGAGGTAGTCAAAGAATTTTGGATAATCAGTAGAATTAGGAGGAAGGTAAACAGCAGAGATGTATTTAGTTTGAGATTAACATGTAAGCTGTAACCAGAGAGTATAGCATTCGGAAGATTCGAGTTCGGGAATACGAGAACAAGTTAGGTCATTGCGTTCGTATACGCAACATCCACCTTTAGAGTGAAATTGAGTATCGAGAAAGTAAGAGGGTACAGAAAAGGGGTTGCTGTCAGTCGTCCCAGATACCTGAGTTTCAGTGAGGAAAAGATAAGGTTTAGAGGAGGAAAGGTAGTGTTCAACAGATTGAAAATTTGAGAAAAGGCCACGAATGTTGTAGAAGTTTGTGAAAAGTGAATCAGACAGAGGCCCAGAACATCCCGAATGGGTGGTAGCAGATTCAGCCGTGCTGCCCGAGTCTGCGTTCCCGATATCGGCAGCGGGGAAGCCAGAAGTGGGGAAATTTATGGTCACCTCCCAAGGGGACTCCGAGGCTGTTGAAGTTGATGCCATTTTTATTTTTTTTTATTTTGAAAAGATTATGTCGTGTGTAAGATGCATATATATGTAGTGAGGTGTGTATGAGAGTATGCTGGACTGCTCACAGTAGATGAGACACGGAGAAAGTTCAGGTAAGGAGGACAGTGACAGGAGAAACGGGAGTTCCAGCACTCCCTATCTTTTGCCTAACGTTCCCCCCCCCCCCCATCTGGAGTACTTACCTAGTCGATTGGTGTCGACAATCTCCTCCTTATATACACTCGTATATATATATATATTATATATATATATATATATATATATATATATATATTAAAAAGTAATTCTCATAGCTCATTAACGTATTGAATTAATATTAATTTCAAGTAACTGTTTAAAAAAAAAAAAGAGTCCTTTTTTTATGTATTTTATGGGATTATTTTTTACCTAATTTTCTCGATTTTTTAATCGCATTTCCTTTTTAAAATTTAATTATGTTCCCGTCATATTTGCAAAGTCAATTTTAATTATAATTAATTTTTAAAAATCAACTTAACTTTCATTAATTTCGTGATGCCAAATCAGTCTTAATTATTTTGTCGGAAGATGTTAAATTTCCTTGGATCATTTTCCCTCCCAAAATATTCCTCATTAAAATGGTGAAGCGCTTATGATAATTATGACTGTATTCGGTTCAGCGAAAAATCCTATTATTGCGTTTAATGTTAGTTTTACATTTGTGGATCTTCATTTAAGTACTTTTTGTTTAAGAGTAAATTTGAATAGAGTAGGATTCTGATTCATTTTGTGAACGTGTAATTTGAATATATGTTTTAACAGTTGTCTGTCGTGTTCACAAATCTGTTATATTTGTTACATTCTGGTCGAATAGTTCGGAATATACTCACAGTAATATTGATCAATTGGGAACTGAGAATATTGTACTGTTTGTCTTTTCTACCTGAGAGGTAAATAGATTACTAAATTTTAATTCCGATGTTTTTAAATTCAGTAGGAAAACACGATTTTTATTCATCTTCCATAATTCTATTTCCAAGAGCCGTCAAATATTTAAAAACAGATAATCATCATATTCTCGAACTAAGTCTAAATTCAAACGCATTCCAAGAATAAAAACACGTTTGTGTGGTTCGGTACATTCTCACGTTAAAATAAGCAATTATGAAAGCCCCTCTGCAAAGCCTTTTCAGAATGTAGAGGGCAAAATTTAAATAATTTTTAGTTAATATTGACAAAAGGAAACAAAGATAGAGGAGCTTGAATGTTGTCCTTGTGGGCCGGCCAAAAATTGAAAAATCCTCTGAAAAAACTTAACGGTGTTTTTTGTTAATAGCAGGCACCCACCTTAGATAAGTAGTATTGAGGATGCCAAACAAGATGTGGGTGGATACCACTCTCAATTTTGGGTTTGAAGGTCCCATACAAGGTTACAAAAGTCAAATTCTGAAAAATTCCGAATTTTTGCATTTCAGTGGTGGCTCTATGTAACAACATGTTTAAAGGTGTACATGGCCAAAAGGGTGGCAAGCACAAGATATCGAAATCTATCAAACCTGATGACCTACAGGAGTTCCAAAGGCTGGACCAGGCTACCCTCCCATCTGGCAAGAGGCCATCTCCTCCTGGCTACGACACTGACATAGACGACTTGTCACATGAACCTGAGAGGGACGGGGCACGTGCCAAGGACTTGGCCTGGGTGGTGTCACGCATCACTGATGAAGCGATGTCCGTCCAAAGCTGGGGAGCATTCAATCAATCTGTCAGCACTGCGGATCCACCAGTAACGACCGCCGGGATGTTGCCAATCCTGCAGGCACCAGCAGATGACAATGACACCATGACCACCGTCATCAATCGCTTCATGGCCATTTCTGAGTATGCCAGCCAGAAGTACACCATCATCACTGCTGATCAGCCTCTGTACAGCAGGGGTAAGGAACTAGTCTGGGCAAACTCGAAATTTGCCAACGTGGTCTTGCTCATGGGAGGCCTCCATATCTGTTTCAACTTTCTGAAAGCCATTGGTCAACACATGAAAAGTGTGGGAGTTGATGACTTATGGACAGAAGCAGGTGTGTACGCGGCTAACACCACTGAGACAACGCTGGACGGCAAGGCTTACTACCGAGTTGTGAGAGGTCACCAGCTGACGTATTAGGCACTGTGGCGCATTAAGTGGCAGATGTTTGAGTCATGGCTGGCTGCAACTGGCAACGGAGATGAGAACGTCAAACAGCTTGCCCTCAATGTTGCTTCGCTTTTCAAAGACAGAGCTGACATAGATGAGATGCGCGATGCCGTTGACAACTTCTCAGACGTTTTGGCAGATGAGAAATTCCACAGTCTCATGGAGGAATTCAATGACCAGCACTCTGAAAATCCCAACTTCATGCTGTGGTCATCCTACATGGAAATGGTAGAGACCCTACTGGCCTTCATCAGAGCTCAGAGAGATGGCATGTGGAGTCTCCACATAGAAGCCTTTGCTGCAATGCTGCCTTGGCTAATTATCTATGACCACACAAACTATGCACGTTGGGGGCCGGTCTTCTTGGCTGATATGAGAGGTCTTGAGAAGTCAGCACCAGAAGTTCATGCAGAGTTCTGTAATGGGAACTTTGTCGTCAAGAGGACGGCGAAGCCCTTCAACCAAATTCCAGCTGATCAAGCAACCGAATCGATAAATCGTACATGCAAGATGCACAATGGTATCATCGGCATCACAAAGTATGACAAAGCAAGAGACAGGTTCTGCATCACATGGTCAGAGCGGTCACGCATCTCTCAAGACACAAGATGCCTCTTCAGTCTTCAAGATGATGATGGGGAAGCCACCTTCACTCGGGTTGACAGTCTGCCTTCTCGCACTAGGCGTGACACTCATGATGTCATGAAGCTAGTTCAGCAGTTGAAGCAGTTTGACGTCTTCAGAGTTCACGTGAGTGAAGCAGGAGATACAGATGCCGCCACTAACATCCCACTTGTTTCACTGTCAACCAAAGACACTGCACCCACAGATGTTGTGGAGAAGCTGCTGACAGCTCAGGATCGAGGAAAGCAGCATGTAATCGGCTTCATGAAGGAGAGACTGATTGAACAGATAGTAGGCTTCCATGAAACGATGAAGGAACATCGGTCGAAAACCTTTGCTGACGTGTACAAAGCTACAGTTTCCACCAAGCAGAACATGCAAAAGACCATCAAAGCTGACAGAAAGATACTACAGCGGCTCCTGAATGCCGCGACCGCAGGTCGCCTGGTGGAGATGGTCAATGTCTTGAAGCATGAACTGTCCCCAGTCCCATTTATTCTGGCGAAGGCAGGAGGAGAGATGAATTCGACATCGAAGTCTGAGCCGATGAACATCATGATGGCTCAGTCGACCATAAGCTCAGAGGTTCCAACCTCTGATCTGAAGACCTGTGTGATGATAGATGGCCATGCACTCATCCAAGCTCTTGGCAAGCTTGGCGGCTGCGGACATTCGGCGACTATGCTGAAGTGTTCTTCAAGGCCGTGACGAGTTATTTCAATGAACACACAACAAGAGTTGATGTCATCTTTGATCGGTACGCAGGGGAAGGATCGATCAAAGCAGTTACCAGGACAAAGCGTGCAAGCAAGAAGAAACCAGTTCGGAAAGTCATTGATGGCCAATAAGTTCCACTGCCTGAAGTATGGAAAAACTTCATGGCCCTTGATACAAACAAGGCTGACCTAGCCTTGTTTCTGTCTAACGTCATCACTGAGAAAGGCAGAGAACTTCAAGAAAGATGTCAGCTGGTGACGGGGGGTGGCTTCTCTGAAGCCACTGAAGTACGGTCAACCAGGCGACATGACGTTCCACTGCATAGCAACCATGAAGAAGCGGACACCAGGCTCATCCTTCACTCATGTGATGCAGCGTCCCAGGGCTATGAACGAATACTGGGAGTGTGCAGAGATACTGATGTAATGGTGCTGCTGATTCACTTCGTTTGCACCAAGATCGCTGAAGTGTGGATGCTGTGCGGAACGGCCAAGAACCGAAAATGCTACCCCGTGCACGATGTATTCAAGAGTTTGTCGCCCCCAGTCAGGGACAACCTGGTCAGCTTCCACACTTTGACCGGGTGTGACACAGTCTCGTCTTTCAAGCACCCCGGAACAACACAGTTGATGACGCCAGAGTTCACCTTTCTGGGGAGGCCAAGATGACTCTGGAAATGCTCCCACCAACAAAGGATGCCCTGGAGCTCCACGCCAAGCGGGCAAACTATCAGGCCAAAATATGGCTCCAGGCTGACAAAGAGCACGTATATGTTGAAGATCCGGTGGACACTTCAGCCTGGAAGTTGGAAGATGGGAGCCTCCTACCAGTGTGGACAAGACTTCCTCCAATCCCTGAAGCCTGCCTAGAGCTTGATGCGTGTGGTTGCAAGAAAAAGTGCAAGACAGCTAGATGCAACTGCTTCAGGAAAAGGACGAAGTGTACGACAGCTTGTGGTTATGACGACATCGGTTGCTGTAACCCAACTGGACAGTAGATCTATGTCTCTCTTCCGGGCTGAAATCGAGAGAAGCTGGAATGTGCTGTAAGGAACTAATAACTCTGTTCTTAAGTGATTGCAATCCACACAATTGTGACTGTCAGTGCAGCATTTCGGTGCTGTTCGTCAAGAAACGTGAACTTGTAGATGTTACTAGTGTGTAAACTGTATAGTTATGGGGCCATATTTACTGCTTTGTGATTTACTTGTGATAATTCTGTTACGGTGATTACTTAATTCATGCCATGAAACTTATTAGGCACTAATCATGTTAAAATAAATTGTTTTGACAAACAGACTTGCTCAATGTTTTTTTTCGCCAATTAAAATAAAAAATCACAAATTTTTAGCACAATTTCGGCCGTGATTAACTTGAATTTGACCTTGAGTTGGTAATTCGGATGGAATAAGTGTGTCATCATACTTCTTTATCACTAAGTGTGGCAAAATGAAACATTTGGTCAAACCAATTGGCTGAGAATATTTTTTTTAAAATTAAAATTAGAAAATATCATTTTTTGCACAGTTTGATCTCGAAAATGACCTTCAACGCCAAAAGCGAGAGTGGCATCCACCTGCATTTTATTCCTCACCCACAGGTACATTGATTTAGCATGGCTGCCAACTATTAACCAAAAACATCGTTCAAAGTCGATTTTTGAATTTTGGCCGTTCCACTATCGTGGCTGCTGCGGTGTTGGATCACCTGCATTGACGCTTTAGGCTGTCTGAACGCTTTGGCTTTTTTATCTCCTAAGATCCAAGGGTTCTACCATGCACAATGCACTCAGGAATTAACTAATAACTAATTACTATTCCGTAATCTGTTTGTGCAACGTCGGTCTTTTATCGGCAAAACTCTCCGTAAAACTAAATACTTCAATTTCATGATTGTCGTCATGAGGTTTCTGATATAAGAAATCAAACTGACTGAACATTTTACATATCGTATGACCTTACCGTGACAGCTTAAGCCTAGGATCATATTTTGGAAAATCATTCTTTTGTTTCATTTGGTTAAAATACAGATTTTACATAAGATTAGGCAGTTAGAAGGCATATATTTTCTATTCACTATATACGAATATATTCTAGTTGCTCACCAAATCTTTCCCTTCTGCATCCTTGAATTCAGTTACACTTGGCGTATTTAATACAATGCACATTAGAATATACGGAAATGGAGAATAAAGGCTGCCTGGAGAAGCATACATATTGGCGAATGTTTCGGGAGAATCTCCAATCTTCAGCGCTAAAAATTTAGAAAACATTAAAAGGCTGATTGCAGAAAATTAAAAATTAAAAATTAAATTTAAAAGCAATTCCCCCAAAACATTGGCCAGTATATATGCTTCTACAGACAGCCTTCGCCCTCTTCCTTATATGTATATATGTATATATATATATATATATATAATATATATATATATATATATATATATATACACACACACATATATATATATATATATATATACACACACACATATATATATATATAATATATATATATATATATATATAACACACACACACACACATATATATATATATATATACACACACATATATATATATATATATATATATATATAGAGAGAGAGAGAGAGAGAGTAAAAATAAAACCAAATTTTACTTACCTGAACAGTGAGAAATGAGAACCCACGCTGCAACCGCCAAAAGTGTAGAATCCATTAGAGATGTTTTTCAAATCTATTCTTGCAAACACTTTTTTTTTACGTAAATGAGTGAAGAGTTTCGAAAAACTTTTTAGTCTCTGAGTCACATCACCTTTCGGCCCGTTTTTCAATTGTTTTACACTGCACTATTTTTTTCCTACTTTTTCATTGTTTTGGCTCATCACTGTATGTAAGACAGAAAAAACGTAGTTTAATACTCATATATATATATATATATATAAGGACGAAGGAAACAAAAAATTGGATGGATTTAAATCAAATGGAATAAATCTGATCCCCGAATGTGGTCTTCATGAGATCGAAATGGAAGTTGATTCAATCAATTCGAATTTATTATATTGCGTTCGTAGTGGAATTAGATCGAATTACTACCAAGTAACAAGTTTAGACTACTATTAAAGCACAATGTTAGGTTAGATTAACATTACAAGGTCGTCAGGTCAGATTAATTTTTGATATATTAAGAATATTTAGGCAGAATTAAGTTATTTATAGCTATTAGACTTAGTGGGTGGAACAAAACCGAACTGGAATGACGTCAAAATTGGAATTGAAAGGAATGAACCAAATCGAATTCGACTTATAAGTATGTGTTGAATGCGGCACAGGAACAGCTGTTTCGTATATAACGTGAGTTTGGACACGTTTTGGATTTTATTATTAATACTGGGTACTGAAATTAAACCTTGAATAACACTTATTTTTGTCGATATTAAAACAAAATTATATGAAAAAAGTTAAAATGTTTGTATGTAAGGAAATTATAACTTCTTATACGAGTATATTTAGGTGTGACAACTGAATGTAATACTTTAAATTTTCATACATTCGAAAAACAATTCAATCTGAATCCTTTCTGACAGACGTTACGAAAAGTGTTTAATTGTACTAACTAATTACTGAGATGTGACAAAACATTTTAAAATTTGTCACTCTTGCCTAGACTGTTGAGTTAGATACTTTGGTGACGTCTGGCTTGGTAACGACCGATACTCGTAACAATCTCATAATTAGCTCGTACCATCTCGAAAGATCGTGATTTCTTTCTTCTTTAAGCGAGTGCGACCTTCCCGTTCTCCGACGAGTAATAATAACAACAATATAAAAAATTTAGGGAGATTTGAGAATTTGAGGAAGACTACATATAAGTACAAAGACCGCGTGGATCAAGAGAGGAGCTGATAAACAGTTTGCGAGGAGGGGACCTCCGTGAATGGAGACCTTCCGTCAAACTGAACGGATCACTAGTAGCAGTATTCCTACACCTTTTCATGAAGGGTAAAACCGGAGTTTGAGGTTGCGATGATACCTCATACCATGACGTGTGTATCAGTGATGTAGGTCTCGAGATCGGTCTCGATCTGGAGACCGATCTCGAGACCCAATTTGCAGATCTCGATCTCGGTCTCCGCTATTTAGATCTCGGTCTCGATCTCGATCTCGACAGACGCGGTCTCGGTTTTTCTCCTCGAGACCTTTCGAGACCTCTCGAGACCGTAATAAAAAATACATGTTATTGGCATACTCATGATGGTGGCTTGGTTGAACAGACACAATTCAGAATGTTTATGAAAGTTTGTAAAAGTAAGGGACTCTAGGTATTCACTAATCAGTCACCCTGTTTTGAGTTGCAACGTTTGTCTTGCGGGGGGGGGTGTCTGGATTTTTTTAGGTTAGCGCTACAAAAAAATTTGCCCCCCCACCGCCCCCGTCAGTTTATTAATATACTTAACATAGTCTAATTTCCATAGTAGTGTAAAACAAATTGAAAGGGCATGAGCTTGGTCTCGATCTCGATCTCGGTCTCGAATTTTAAGGGTCTCGATCTCGGAAGGTAGATCTCGATCTCAACCTTTGATCTCGGTCTCGAGCTTGGTCTCACAGGATCAGGTCTCGGTCTCGGTCTCAGTCTCGGACTTGGTGGTCTCGACTACATCACTGGTGTGCATGTACGAATGATTCACCTGCCTGCATTCCAATTTTTTCTCATATTGAGAATATGTAGAATGCATGACAACAAAATTTAAGTAACAAATGAGTATGGTCACACATAAAATAAAGTTGCCACTTCAGTCTGCATGCAGTATACGCCACTCTATATGACACAGGTATAATACTAAAGGGTACATTTGTGGAATTACCAGTATAATATACAGAGTGGCCATAAATTCAGTAGCCTAGTTTTTGTGGTAAAACGCCATGCTGTTAATTTGAAGGTCCTGGGCTCGAGCCTCGACTAGGTTCGGACTGCGGTTTTCTTCCTTGGTGGAGTAGTGGTTTGGACTTCACGAAAAGCTGTAAAAGCTCAAAGCTGCTTCCCACTTTGATGCTTTTCCCCTTTCCATCGAACTCTTAATATGTTAAATGTATAATCCTGAAAAGTAGATTCATAAATAACCAAACTTAAATAATTTCAGAGTTAATCGCGTAATTCGATTAAGCGATTAGTAACTTCGTGAATGTTAGATTAGGTTAAGTTAGGTTAGGTTAGGTTAGTAATGCGTATTACCTGCGCTTAAGGGTTGCCTGAAATTTTTAGGCATTACATGAAATGATTGGTTTCACACACTGACTGTAACATATTACGTAAGAAACTTTGGATAGTTTGAAACGTGTAAGTGAAAACTGCACAAAAACGTCACAAATGCCACACAGCGTGTAACGTTTACGAGGATTGTACGTTTTGATTGGATTTAAATCTGATCTTGGTTCATTTAAAGTTCTCTTCATGTAATCTAAATCCTTTGGCTTTTTTAATTCCTCATGAAATATTTAAATTGATGCGAAAGAAAGTGTACTGTGTAAATCACGAGAACCACAAAACACTTACATTGCACCATGTTGAGAATGTAGATGGACAATTTACACTCGTGTAACAAAAACCAAATGAAATAAACTCAAACTTTAAAACCTTCAATTAATCTCACATGTATAGAAAGGCAAAAGAATTAAAAGGTAACAGTGCTCCTAAAAATAAATACTATGTTTAGATTTAGTAAAATAAATACGAGAAATCAAATAATAGCCATTACTTGGAGGTATTAATACAGGAAAGCAAATATTAACTAAATCTTCAGGAAATAGTTGTAAAATAATGGTATTAATAGTTCTAAATTTCATAGAACATCGTGAAATAGAATTAATAAAAGCGTTCACTACATAAATTCAAGACATACTGAGGGAACTTCTAAACCTCGACTTGTACAGAAATGACAATAAATATACAGAATATTTAAGTCTTAAATATGATGAGACAGTAGAACAGTATCATGGTGAAAAGAATGTATAAATGGCTCATTATTGACGTGATGCAAGGATAATGTGCAGTCCTTGAGGAAAGAGAAGCAAAGGTATCCTTTGACAGAAAAATCGAACATTTTATGAAATTTACAAATCTATCCGTTACTAAAGATATGCCCAAATTACCCTTCACCGACATGGGCGGGTATTGGGCATGAGTGTTGGAGGAAAATGAATAAGAAGTTTGTTGTCTATCCTGTTTGAGGAGAATACACTATGTCTAGGCTGACCATACATACCGTTTTGAACGGGACAGTACCGTTTGTTTTATATTTCCTGGCCGTCCCGTCGTTTTAATAAAAATGTCAATTTTGTCCCGTTTTTAATAAAAACTATAAATATACTTTAATATTGCTCAATCATAAATTATTATTCATAACCATCCCAATGTCCCGTTTTTGTCTCAAGGAAATATGGTCAGCCTAACTATGTCCCCAGTGATTTTCAGTATAGGAAATTTATACAGTACACACACACACACACACACACACACACACACACACACACATATATATATATATATATATAGGCACCTCGGTGGTGTAGTGGTTAGCGTCGCTGGCTACGAATCTATTGGCCTCAGGATCGGGACCCGGTGACGGCAGGCGGCGCACAGCAAAACCCACTTGTTCATCCTTCCACACAATAAAAGAACTTGGTTGGTAGATAAATGGGTACCCTGTGTAGCCTAATGGTTAAGACGTTGGGCTGCTGGTGGGGCGTCGTTCGAAGTCCACGTTAAACTGTAGGTCTAAGATGTAATGACAAGCTTCACTTTCGTCAGAATAAACAATTCGGACGGAAGCAAAACCAAGGTTAACCAAGGTTATGTTCACATTGCAGAAATATCGTGCAAGGATTCTTCATCGCACGGAAGTGACTCGTGTGTGTGTGTGTGTGTGCGCGCGCGCGCGTCTGTATATGCATATACATATATTGATTAAAAGGACTACAAGGAAACAAGAATGATTCTAAGTACTTTCGAGAATATTTCAACTGCTCTTCATTCCATGAAAAGAAGTTCAAAAATACTTGAAAGCACTTGGAATCTTTTTATTTCAGTTTTTTTTTGCATGCGCGCGCTCGCGAACACACACCACACACACACATATATGTATATATATATATATATATATATATATATATATATATATATATATATATACACATATATATATACACACTGTGTGTGTGTGTGTGTGTGTGTGTGTGTGTGTGTGAAACGTAAAGCGTATTACTATAATAATAAAAATATTAGAAAAAATTTATTTTTACATTATTTTCAAATGGATTTTTTTTTCTCTGTAATTACACTGGCCAACAAAATGAAACTTTTTTTCCTCATCACAAACATGATCACACTTTCTTAATGCATTTTTCACGCTGATTCCGAATCTGGTTTTATTTTATTTCTAGCACGTATAGTTATATAGATACACTGGTTTTGATATTTTTAAGTTTTTGATATTGCTATAAGAAAATTTATGGATGTATAGATCACACTTAGGAATGCTAAACAACAAATACATCATATACCTTATTCAATGTACTTATAAATAAAGAATATATACATTATTTTATTAAAAGCGCCGTGAGTGTGATTTCCTTTTGTAAATTTGGCCTGGATTGTCACGATACAGCATCCAACAATGGTCCGCCATCATGCTTTCATTCCAATATCCTTGGTAGCGCTTCTCCATCATCTGAATATCTTGATGGAAGCGCTCTCCTTGCTCGTCACTCACTGCACCAAGGTTTTCAGGAAAGAAATCTAAGTGGGAATGCAGGAAGTGAATATTTAACGACATTCGACACTCCATTTCTTTGAAGGCATCAAGGAGGTTCTTGACTCCATCCTTATACGCAGGTGACTTGTTGCTTCCAAGAAAGTTTTCACATATCCATTTGTGAATCCTGACTGCATACCCATAAGCATTCCTATAACTTTTAGATCTCCACAAACATTCCATTGATGACTGTCGTATTTGATTGCCTTAAGTAGTATATCCATATTGTCATATGTCTCTTTTAGATGGACGGAATGGGCAATGGGGATGGATGGCATTATATTACCATTATGCAAAAGAACTACTTTCAGGCTTCTCTGCGACGAATCAATAAAGAGGCGCCACTCAGATGCCACATACGTCTGAGATATGGCTGTAAATAGTCCATTGATGTCATGGCAATAACAGAGAGGACCGTCTACTGAAAAGAATGCTGTTAATTCAAAATTCCGCTTTCGGTAGTAACTAATACGAACATTGTTCTCAAGTAAATTGTTCTCCTTTAGTCTTGAGGCGAGAAGCTCTGATTTCTCTTTAGACAGCGATAAGTCTCTAACAAGATCATTCAACTGTCCTTGGGTTAACTTTTTAGGCTCTAAATGTCTACCTTCAAAAGTGTACTCTGGTTCTGTAGATGGTCCGGAAACGCCAGTTGCACCTTCATCATTTTCCATGTCATCTATGATAGAATCTAGCCTATCACTTGGGGGAATTGGAATGGGCAATGTTTCATCATGTTTTACTGGTCTACGTGCTGAATCCAAGTTTGGATATACAATCTGGTGTTTGTTCTTGGCAGAAAACCCCATTAAGTTCACACTACAAAAATAACAGTCTTCATGATGATCTCTCGGCTCCCTCCATATCATGGGTATGGCAAATGTCATTGAAGCTTTCTTTTTGTTAAGCCAATCACGTAATCCATTTGAACAGCCAGAACAGATTTGATGTGGCGCCCATGGTTTATCTTGGTCAACTAGATGGCAACCAAAGTATAGCTTGTATATTTTCTTAATGTCGGTTGTAATACTTCGTCGCTGTGTTTTAGTTGTCAACTGGCCGCATACGAAACAGAACTTGTCGGGGTCATTCTTACATTGTCGAGGCATGTTGACTGACCTGAGCGAAGGCAATTTAGTGAAGCAGTTTGTCATAGAAGAAAAAATATATTACTAGTTTTTGCCAGAACATTTCTTGGTGAACTTCGACAACCTACAACCAATGTCTACCATCCACCAAATTTTATAAAAGTTTATGTTAATTCGTTAACTGTAAGACAGATTTCGGCTGTAGTAAAAATAAAAGGTTTCTCTATGTCCGGAAATAGGAATTGCAATTTTCACTTCAAAATTTTCGTGTGTATATATATATATATAATATATATATATATATATATATATATATATATATATATATATATGATATATATATATATGATGCAATCCCACAAAGAAACAAAATTATTCCAACGCCTTTCGTGTATTCAGAAGTACACCTGAAGTGTACTTCTGAATACACGAAAGGCATTGGAATCATTTTTCTTTTTCCTTGTGAGTTTGCATCATTCATTCATTTCACGTGTCTAATTGTGAAATTCATCCCATATACATATATATATATATATATGTATGAGTATATATATATATATATATATAATTGTTTGAAGTAAAAATTCTTGTCGAATATATTAACATTGGGTTAATAAATGTTGTCATTGTATTTTTACATACTGATGGTAGTACAGAAAATTGAGGTAAACAGATTATTCATTATTTTTCTGCCAATAAAATCTAAGTACTAATTACAGTACTAATTACAATTCACCCTAAATAGTGAAAGTGTGTATGATTAATCAATTGTCTTTGATAGGAATTAAGTTCAAATATAAAGTTATTTTAAAAAATGCTAAAACTTTATTTCTCTTAATTAAAGCGGATCAAACTTTATTTAATTATCTTATTTGCAAAGTCTTAAACTGTATTTGCGTTTTTTCTTTCTGGGAAGACCCTTTTCAGACGAAATTCACGAATGAATTTTAGTTGTTTTATTTTCAAATTTGTTTCCTTCAAATACTTTCAATTTTCAAATTAAAATCCATTTTTTAGTAACTTTACTAAAGCTAGGTTAAATTAGGTTAGACTAGATCACACTTGGATAGGTTAGATTAGATGATTTTCAGTTTCGTCGTGTTTGTTAAGGCGAGTCCAAACAAAACGCTTTTGTTGAAAAAGTTTGCATTTGAGAAAAAGGTTTCGACGTGTCGAGAATTTGTCTTGATTTTTTGACGTGTCGAGAATTTGTCTAGTCTGTCAAAAAATTCGTCTTACAAAATGTTCCAACGACCATAAATTTTTATTTATAATTATAACTTAACAAAGTGAAAGGGGGTTTCGAATCCCGATGATGATAGTAATAGTAATATAGGAGTTAAAACGATGGGCGGCATTAGTTGGCCTGAGCACTGTGCGTGCAGTTTCTTGTCTTCTAGATGGTGATTATCAACAAAGTGGGTTTAATTTGAATTTATTCCCATAGAAATATATACATAATACTAATAAAAACTGAGGGCGATCTTATCGACCGTGTTGCCACATTTTTAAAATAAACATAATGTAAATGCAGATATGGTACATCGTAGTGCTGAAATCTAGCATCGTCCTCTTTCTGTGACGTTTGACCGAACACTAAATAAATTTTTACATACAAATTGTTAAAGAGAGCATCTTCAAGAGATACATTTTTTGGGAGGTGCATATTTACCAAGAAATTTTCAACGATTAAAATAGTATATGAAAGTCGTACACTTTGTCTTTACTGTATAATGAAGTTTTGGAGGATTTGGGAAAAAATAAGGAAATTAAACTAGAAAAATTTATATATATATATAATATATATACACAGTACAGTATATATATATATATATATATATATATATATATATATATATATATATATATAATTTAGAAAACAGTATAACTGTGGAAATTCAATAAAATAGTAAAAACCTGATAAGAAAATTTAAAAGAATTAAAATTAAATTAAAAGGCTTTCGAAGGCAAAGTTTTTCAAAGGTACTTGTTTCTTCGTTCGGGCAAGAATAGAAACTGAAGTGAGAGAAGACAAACAGAAGAGAATTCAAAAAACGTTATGCCTCTGGCAACTGAAAACGTCTGGAAACAGACCGAGAGAAGCTTCTTTTGGATAAATAAAAATTGGTTAAAATTCTAAAGAAAATTAAAATTACACTGGCCAACAAATATTTTCCATCAGATATAATTATGAGTGGGCTAAATGGCTGTTGGGACGCTGATTCCAAATCTGTTTTCGGTTTTCTTCTAGCGCGTCTAGTTTTCGAGATGAGACTGATCATAATATATATAATAAATATAATATACTGTATATATAATATAATATATAATACTGTGTATGTAATATAATATATAATACTGTATATACACTATATAATATGTGTCCTTTATATAATATAATAATATATATAATATGCGTATAACTATATATAATATAATATATAATACTATATATATACACACTGTACAATATACACGGTGAACCAAAAGTAGTGGACAGTAGGTTGAATACGGTTTGTGTTTATATTATATTATAACTATGGTGTTCATTATAACTATGGTGTTTTGTGTTTTTTATATTAAATATTATAACTAAATTTATTTAAATTTTATTTTGTATTATAGTATACAAAAAAATTAAATATGTATTCTCAAAATAAACGTTATCATTTACTGTCCACCTACATTTGGTTCACCCTATATATATAATATGCATCTTCATACATGTAGCGGAGTATTTTGTCGTTGCAGCTTAGGTGTAGGTTTTTGCTTTACCGTTTCTGTACCCTCATGTATGGTATTTTGTCGTTTCAACTTAGCCTTTCCACAGGTTGTCTTGTGGTATTTTAGGTGAGAGCAGTTGCTGGTCACAAATTTGCAAACGTTGCACGTGTACTCCCTTTTATTCTTTGGCGTAACAGTCACATGTCTAGTTGTGTGGTGTGTTTTGTTTTGTGTCGCCCACTTACACATTTGATTATTTAGGTGATTTACATCAACCCACTTACCGATCATCATACCTCGAAAGTATAAAAGCCACTCTACAATTTCTGTTACGTGTGCGGCTCGTTCGCGACTAAACCACAACGGCGTACAATCACGATGGATCTTCGGGAAACTTACCGGTTATACTTCGGCTATCCACTAGGCGACCAAGATAAGGCGTGGACGCCACATGTTATCTGTACCGCTTGTTCGAATGGATTACTTGACTGGTTGATCCAAAGGGAAAAGTCGATGCCGTTCGCTATATCCATGATATGGAGGGAGCCGAGAGACCATCATGGCGATTGTTACTTTTGCAATGTTAACATAACTGGATTCTCCGTGAAGAACAAGCATAACATCGTTTATCCGAACGTAGACTCCGCGATCTGACCGATCCCTCACGATGACACGATGCCGATTCCGGTACCTCCAAGCATGGACTCGATCCTTTAGAAGACGAAAGGGAATCCGACGAAGGTGCGATTGGCGGAGATGCGGGACCTTCGGTCGATCTTGACTACACACCTGATGAAGAGCAATCGGAGCCGGAGAGGCTTACCCAAAACGAGTTGAATGATCTCATTAGAGAATTAGCCCTCTCCAAAGACAAATCAGAACTTCTCTCCTGGAGACTCGAGCAGAAACACTTACTTGAGAAGAACGTCAGAGTGTATCACTATCGAAAAAGAAACCATGATTTGGCGACATTCTTTACAGTAGACGGTCCCTTCTGCTATTGCCATGATATCAATGGACTTTTCGAGAACTTGTCACAGGTACATACACCATCTGAGTGGCGCCTCTTCATTGATCCCTCACAGTGAAGCTTGACAGCGGTTCTCCTGCATAACGAGAACTTAAAGCCGTCCATCACGATCGCCCACTCCGTTCATCTAAAGGAGACGTACGATAACATCAATATTCTACTCGAAGCAATCCAATACAGCACTTATCAATGGAATATCTGCGGTAATCTCAAAGTCATTGGTGTGTTAATGGGTATGCAAGGAGGGTTCACGAAATACTGTTGTTTCCAATGCCTGTGGGACAGCCGTGCTACCGTGGATCATTACATCAGACGTGATTGGCATCAAAGAAACACATACGAGCCAGGAACCGGCAGTGTCTAATGTGTTCCTTTAGTTGATCGAAAGAAGATTTTCCTGCCACCTCTCCACATTAAGCTCAGCTTAATGAAAAAGTTTGTGAAAGCGATTGGTAAGGCGAATTCGAGAGGGTTTCGATACCTTGTTAAGAAATTTGCAAATATCAGTGCAGCGAAATTGAAGGAGGGAATCTTTGTGGGGCTCCAAATCAGGGAGGTTCTGCAGGATGAAGGCATTGAAGAAAGCCTCAATGCCTTAGAACTAAAACCATGGCAGGCTTTCAAATGGATTTGTGGAAATTTCTTGGGTAACCACAAGACTCCCGCATACAAAGATGGAGTTCAGAAACTGCTCGATTC
This sequence comes from Bathynomus jamesi, assembly GCA_023014485.1. Lineage (NCBI taxonomy): Eukaryota > Metazoa > Arthropoda > Malacostraca > Isopoda > Cirolanidae > Bathynomus > Bathynomus jamesi. The sequence continues at coordinate 709,229 of JAJOZX010000670.1, forward strand.
ATATCAAGAAATGGGCTGTCGCATGTCCTTGAAAATACATTTTTTACATTCGCTTCTAGATTTCTTTCCCGAAAACCTTGGCGCGGTGAGTGACGAACAGGGGAACGCCTCCATCGACATCCAGTGAATGGAAAATCACTACCAAGGTTTCTGGAACGAAAGTATACTGGCAGACTATTGCTGGATGTTGTACCGCGACGATCCGGACAAGGTTTACAAAAGAAAATCATACTCGCAACGTTTTTAGGTTGGTGTACATTTCTTTTTATGAATAAAGTTGTACTTTTCCGATAAATTGTGCTGAAGTTAACACGTCATATTTCGATAACTAGATGTACTAGAGGAAAGCCGAAAACAGACTTGGAATCAGAGTGCAACACTGGTCTAGAAAAGTGTGTAAACATCTTTGATGAGAGAAAAAAGTTCAATTTTGTCGACCAGTGTTATCGGTGTTTTTTAACAAATAGGACAAAACCAATTTTCTTCTATCACTATCATCAGCATTAAGAAGATAAGAATTACACTGGTCAACAAAGATTTTTCATCAGAGTAAAATTTGTGGTGGCTGGATAGCATGTTTCACGCTGATTCCAAAACTGCATTCAGATTTTTTCTAGCACGTATAGTTTTCAAGATGAAGGCATATATATAACTACACAGATTTAACCATTTTAAATAGGCAAAATACTAATATTTCAACATTTGATTGTGTTTATTTTATTGTGTTTTTTTAGTTTATTCATCTTATTTATTTCAATTATCTTAATTATACATCTTATGTATTTCAGGTGTGAGCTTTTACGTCTAGCAGCATTGTGATTCAGGCAACAACGCCGTGCTTTGTGTGTCAAAAGATCAGTCCAGTCCAAGAACTTGTTGTGTCAAGTTGGTGTACATTTTTTTTGAATTTATAGTTTGCTCAGGTCAGTCAACATGCCTCGACAATGTAAGAATGACCCCGACAAGTTCTGTTTCGTATGCGGCCAGTTGACAACTAAAACACAGCGACGAAGTATTACAACCGACATTAAGAAAATATACAAGCTATACTTTGGTTGCCATCTAGTTGACCAAGATAAACCATGGGCGCCACATCAAATCTGTTCTGGCTGTTCAAATGGATTACGTGATTGGCTTAACAAAAAGAAAGCTTCAATGACATTTGCCATACCCATGATATGGAGGGAGCCGAGAGATCATCATGAAGACTGTTATTTTTGTAGTGTGAACTTAATGGGGTTTTCTGCCAAGAACAAACACCAGATTGTATATCCAAACTTGGATTCAGCACGTAGACCAGTAAAACATGATGAAACATTGCCCATTCCAATTCCCCCAAGTGATAGGCTAGATTCTATCATAGATGACATGGAAAGTGATGAAGGTGCAACTGGCGTTTCCGGACCATCTACAGAACCAGAGTACACTTTTGAAGGTAGACATTTAGAGCCTAAAAAGTTAACCCAAGGACAGTTGAATGATCTTGTTAGAGACTTATCGCTGTCTAAAGAGAAATCAGAGCTTCTCGCCTCAAGACTAAAGGAGAACAATTTACTTGAGAACAATGTTCGTATTAGTTACTACCGAAAGCGGAATTTTGAATTAACAGCATTCTTTTCAGTAGACGGTCCTCTGTTATTGCCATGACATCAATGGACTATTTACAGCCATATCTCAGACGTATGTGGCATCTGAGTGGCGCCTCTTTATTGATTCGTCGCAGAGAAGCCTGAAAGTAGTTCTTTTGCATAATGGTAATATAATGCCATCCATCCCCATTGCCCATTCTGTCCATCTAAAAGAGACATATGACAATATGGATATACTACTTAAGGCAATCAAATACGACAGTCATCAATGGAATGTTTGTGGAGATCTAAAAGTTATAGGAATGCTTATGGGTATGCAGTCAGGATTCACAAAATTTTGTTGTTTCCTTTGCCTGTGGGACAGTCGCGCCACTATAGAACATTACACCAAAAGTGACTAACCACTTAGGTATACATATGTCCCAGGGATAAGCAATGTCCAGTCTGTCCCTTTAGTGGATCCCCAAAAGATCTATCTGCCACCTCTTCACATTAAACTTGGTTTAATGAAGAATTTTGTTAAAGCAATGGGTAAAGTCAATTCTGAAGGGTTCCAATACCTTTCAAGGAAATTTCCGAAGGTTACTGCAGCAAAATTGAAGGAAGGAATTTTTGTTGGGCCACAAATAAGGGAGGTTTTGAATGACACTGAATTTGAAAAAGTCCTAAGTCCGCTGGAATTGAAGGCTTGGCTGGCGTTCAAATGGATATGTGAAAACTTTCTTGGAAGCAACAAGTCACCTGCGTATAAGGATGGAGTCAAGAACCTCCTTGATGCCTTCAAAGAAATGGAGTGTCGAATGTCGTTAAAAATTCACTTCCTGCATTCCCACTTAGATTTCGTTCCTGAAAACCTTGGTGCAGTGAGTGACGAACAAGGAGAGCGCTTCCATCAAGATATTCAGATGATGGAGAAGCGCTACCAAGGATATTGGAATGAAAGCATGATGGCGGACCATTGTTGGATGCTGTATCGTGACAATCCAGGCCAAATTTACAAAAGGAAATCACACTCACAACGCTTTTAATAAAATAATGTATATATTCTTTATTTATAAGTACATTGAATAAGGTATATGATGTATTTGTTGTTTAGCATTCCTAAGTGTGATCTATACATCCATAAATTTTCTTTTAGCAATATCAAAAACTTAAAAATATCAAAACCAGTGTATCTATATAACTATACGTGCTAGAAAACAACTAAAACCAGATTCGGAATCAGCGCGAAAAATGCATTAAGAAAAGTGTGATCATGTTTGTGATGAGAAAAAAGTTTCATTTTGTTGGCCAGTGTTATTAATATATATATTACGGTCACATTCTAAGCGATGGTTATGTGAGGTTGAGTTATCATCAACAATATTTAGTCAATGGTCTCACCACTATAACATGTAGAGCAATTCAAATTATGGAATTTTGTAAACGCCAATGTTAAGAGCCCGTTCCGGTGGTTGGTCCCTTCGTAAAAAAGTACGAGTAATACAAGATACTTTAGAATCTGTATGAAGACCGGATGGCAAACTATTACGAAATGACTCGGGACTGAAAGGAACAACTGAAACATCTTTAAAATCCTTAGTAAAGACGTTATAGTCATACAAAACAAATTCTAGCAGCCCTAAGTGCTTTTTCAATAAAAATATTGTGGTAACCTAATTTAGTAAAAGATTCGGATCTTGTGGGTTATAACCCATCATTTTTGACAACAATAAAAACTAACGAAAATATCACGACTTCATCTAACCAGTAGTCAAGGCGTACAGTTGACCTAACCGGGCATTCAATTAACCTAACTAGTAGAAGTAGGAGGAGGCTAATTGAATGTCCGGTTAGGTCAACTTTACGCCTTGACGATTCGTTAAGTTAAGTCGTGATATTTTTCGTTAGTTTTAATCGTTGTCAAAAATGATGGGTTATAACCCACAAGATCCAAAGATTCTTTAATATAAGAGAACTCAGCATCCAAATACGAGGTGCTGCAAATCCTAAAAGCTCTTAAAAACATACCAATAAGGATGCTTCTCTTTGTAAAGGAACTATGAGACGAAAGCCTGTTGGAATTATTATTATATTATTATATAATTATTTTGAAGTTAAAAATATAAACTTTAAATTGTAACAATTTTATTTTTAGACTTTGAATTTAATTTATTTTGTGTAATTTCTAAACACTAATAATGGCTCTCATTTCTCTGAATTTAGATAAGTAACAGTAAAAAAAGTTGTCGAAGAAGTGACCATTTATTCTCACCCAAATAAGATTCTGCTAATAAATAACGTTTGTTTGATATGAATATACGAGTTATTAGTGAAATTTTTAAGGAGTTTTTGCAATGAAAATTGAAAATATTGAAAGGTATTATAGTAATTTGAACGCTTACATAAATTCTACGAGGGCCACTCAATATATTTTGCCCCACTTTTTTTTTCTTTCCAAGTTTCCTTGTAAATTCCAGAAATTTTGTACCCAAGTAGTTACATACCTTGTTTACAAGTTTTTATTCTTCCACATAGTCTCTATCCTTTTCTACGGCTTTTCTCCACCTCGAAACAAGGGCCTTTATTCCTTGCTGGTAAAAGTCCGCTGAGTTCCGCTGAAGCCACCTCTTAACCTCCTCAACAACCTCATCGTCACTCTGAAACTTTTTTCCACGAATAGCATCCTTCACTGGCCAAACAAATGGAAGTCTGAAGGTGCCAGATCCGGGCTGTATGGAGGGTAGGGTAACACAGTCAAGCGCATTTTTGTGATGGCCTCTCTTGTTTGCAAACTGTTGTGTGGTCTTGCGTTATCGTGCAAAAGAAAGATGTTTTCCAGTTTTCTCTCCTGTCGAACTTGCTTTATACGTCTCTGGAGTCTCTGTACGGTAGCAATATATGCCTCTGAATTGATTGTTTGTCCTTTCTTCATAATGTCCATTAGAATCACCCCTATCATGTCCCAGAAGATGGTGGCCATAACCTTTCCTGCAGAGGGAGCCATTTTGAACTTTTTTTTGCGTGAGGAGTCTGCGTGATGTCACTCCATGGATTGGCGTTTTGTTTCAGGTTCAAAGTGGTGTACCCAAGTCTCATCCCAAGTCACGATTCGTGAAAAGAAGTCACCCCCTTCTGTCTCGTATCGAACCAACGACTCAGAAGCAGTTTCTTTTCTTTGGGCTTTGTGATCTTCTGTCAGGCGCAAGGAACAAACGGTGAACACACTTTTGAGTATCCCAGTTGTTGAATTATCGTATTCACACTTCCTTCACTAATTCCTAGCTCCAGTGATAGCTCCTTGTATGTGACGCGCCGATTTGATCGAATGATGCTGTTAGAACGTTGTACAGTGTGAGATGTCACAGCCGATACCGGACGACCGCTGCGTGGCTCATCATCGAGGGTAGCTCTCCCTCTCTCCGATGATCTCACACGTTTAGACCAGCGTCCAACTGTGCTTCGATCAACAACAGCATCTCTGTAAACGTTTTTGGAGACGTTTGTGAATATTTCCAATTGTTTCCTTCTCTGCGGTTAAGAACTCGATAACAGTTCTCTGTTTACGACGCATATCACTGTCAGACGCCATTTTCGAAGCTGCGTTCACAGTCGGTTTTATACAAGGGCGTTAAAAGCGGTTTTATACAAGGAGGGGAGGTTCAAACTGAAAAAATCCGGTTATGTGAAGCGCCGAAAGTTCAAACTTACGGCCCAAAAGACATTTCAGCCCCATGACCTATTATTTAGCTAAGAAAAAAGGGTGGGACAAAATATATTGAGTGCCCATAGTATAAATATTTTAAGAAACTCTAAATTTCACAGATACTCTACAGATGGAATGCTGCAAGGCGCTCTGACGTCACAAACTGGTAAGCGACGAGTCTTTCCTTGAAGTTAGGCTGCGAGCTGCTAATAAATAATATGATGGCATTCAAATTATATTTTGTCTTCACAGTGAAGTAGTTACAATTCATGGCACTCATTTATTAAATTAATACCTAAAATATAATCATAATTAATTAAAATATAAAAATATTTACCGCATTTATTTACAGAAATGTAAATGCATTTTTTATTTTCATTTGACTGAGTATCCCTTCAAAATAATTGTCAAATCTCATTAAAGTTTCGTAAAAGAACATTTTTTGACTTTTCAAAAAATTTTATCCTGTTTCTCCGATGGAAAGAGAAATTGTAATAAAACAGTCGAGGCGGCAAATATTAAATATTAAATCATTATTAAAAATTAAATATTACTTATTAAATCATTATTAAATATTAAATATTAAATCATTATTCAATATTAAATATTAAATAAATATTAAATATTAAATCATTATTAAATATTAAATCATTATTAAATATTAAATCATTATTAAATATTAAACCATTATTAAATATTAAATATTAAATCATTATTAAATATTAAATATTAAATCATTATTAAATATTAAATCTTCAATCATTATTAAATATTAAATCCTTCATGGCGGCTAACTTGTTGAAAATAGTTTCGTATAACATAAGATCATTCAGGAATTCAATTGTAGATGTTCATAAAATCTGTGACAGAGCAAATTTGATACTCCTGCAAGAGCACTGGTTACCAAAAGCTAGTCACACATTTGGGCTGGACCAGCCCAAATGTGTGACTAGCTTAAGCAAGAGCTAAAATTTCTCTCTACAATCCATGATGACTTTATACCCGTATATCATGCGTCCTCAGCAGTAGACTTATCAAATGACTTATTGTACGGTCGTCCCTTTGATGGAGTTGCTTTCTTAATAAGAAAAAATTGTCAAAGTGTATAGATTTTTAATAAGTGATAATGTAAAGTTGTTAGAAATAGAATTACAAGTCAGCAATGATTGTACATTAATTGTAAATTGCTATTTACCATACAACAAAGGCAGTAATCAGGATGAATACATTTAGTTGTTATACAAAATTAAGTCATTATCTGATAATCCCAAATATTCTCGTTATCTAATAATATGGGGTTTTTGAACTTTTGACTTTGTGAACTCGAAATTTTTTGTGAAATTGGGTAACATGTGCGAGTCTACTAAATTATGTATGAGTAATGTAGAATTATTTGGTGTAACTAGTGGTAATTTTGCATATGTTAGTGATATGGGTGGTACCATCAGGTGGATTGATCGTTGTCTCACTAGTAATAATCTAAAGAATCAAACCCCTAGTGTTCATATTCTGCATGATTTTCTCCTTTCTGAGGAGGAAATTAGGATTGTTAACTAATAATTAATTAGAATTATAAATTAATTTTACAAACTTATGTGAAACACGACATAACAAGGACTCGAGAGGTAAGAATAATCGCGTCAATTGATTTAATATTAATTTGAAACAGAGAATAGAATATGAAGAGACAACAGGTTACCTCTTTAATAATTTAGAAATTTTGCATCTTGCCTGGCAATTCCATCCCAAAAGCTCTAATCAGCCTGCTGATGTTAGTTTCAAAATGAGAGGTGAAGCAATAAAGGAAGTTGAAGAATTTAAGTGTTTGAGTCAAATTATCACTAGCTCCTTGAGTGATGACTCAGATATAAAAAAACAATGTCGAAGCCTCGGTGCTAAAGCGAATATGACTATAAGGAGCTTCCGGTTCTGTACAAGTGAAACTAAAGGCACTTTCTTTCATACCTTCTGCACTCTGAGTGAAATATGAAAAAGGTTTGTTATAAATTTGCTATAGAACAGATCTTTCAGACTCCTACTTAAATTACCTCGATAGCTCCTTCGCAAATGTTTGCTAACCACAATGTCTCGAGCTTCCCTGGAGGTAATAAGACTCGTTCAATACAGTCCAATGCAAAGAATTAAAAAATCATCCAACTCGATTACCCAAACTATTCTTCAGTCCTGCGAATATGCCTTCTAAGCTATAGAATTCATGGTATGAAATGTTTGTCTGTAGCTCTACTTAACTTCGACATTACTATTTTTAATTAATTGTATTTCTATCCTTAGTATTTGAATTTTCATTGTATTCTATTGTCAGTTTTTATTACTAATATTTGTCATATGGACTAATGGTCTGTCAATAAACATTTTCATTTCTCTAAATTTTCATTAAAATATTTTGCTTTTAACTTCAAACAGTGATCACCTCTTTAAATGACACTCGATGTTTAAATGGTGCTGAAGGGAATAAAGATTTTTTTCTTTAAAGGAAAATATGAAAATATATTTTGAGGGATTAATGTCGCTTCCTTGTTCTCATTTACAGTTAAATTCATACGTTCACTTATATATAGGGTGAACCAAATGTAGGTGGACAGTAAATGATAACGTTTATTTTGAGAATACATATTTAATTTTTTTGTATACTATAATACAAAATAAAATTTAAATAAATTTAGTTATAATATTTAATATAATATAACACAAACACCATAGTTATAATGAACACCATAGTTATAATATAATATAACACAAACCGTATTCAACCTACTGTCCACCTACTTTTGGTTCACCGTGTATATATATCTATATAAAGAAACCGTAACCTCCTTCTGAAAAATAATGCTCAGAACAACAAACTCAATTTATTTCACAGATGGAATCAATAGAACTAACCAAAAAAAAAACGAAAAAGGCAAAAAAGGAATATACATACATACATACATATATATATATATATATATATATATATATATATATATGTGTGTGTGTGTGTGAGGGGGGGGGGGTATTTGCCTTTGAGGGAAAATAAGCCCACGTAAACTATGGAATCGAAGTAACAAAGTGTTCGATTGTGCGCATGCCAAAGAATCGAACAACCTAGTTACTGAGAAGGAGACGTAACTGCATTTCTGAGATGGAGAAAGAAGCGTTTAAGATGAAAGTACTCCAAGTGAATGAAGAGAAAGGAACAAGGAAAGTTATAGAGGAGGAAAGGCAATAAAAACGTGAACGAAAATTTTAGCGTGAACCTTTCACAAAGATTGTGGAAGCCTTTTGAGTGCAGTGGTCGAGGACAACATGATAGGCCCGCAGGGGTCGGCAACTTTTTGAACGCAGTGTGCCAGTTTACAATTCATGCCAACATTTTTACGGCCCTGCGTGCCAGCTATAATTTTCATATGCATATTTCGTAGAACGGTCCGCTCTATTTCAATCCCAACAAACAAATCAAAGCGCTTTTGATTTGAATTTTAACCAAAAATACACAGACAGTTTGATACTGTCCTTTATAATTTTTTAATTTCAATATATAATAATATATACAATATATAATACATAATAATATTCAATATAATAATTTAATATAATTTTAGAATTTTAATTTTTTTTTTTGAAATTGCAATTTTTGGGGAATCACTTGGTGTCCCTTGGACAACCTCCTCACGTGCCAACTCTGGCACGCGTGCCTATGGTTGCCGACCCCTGTCAGATAGGGAATGTAAATAAACTTTTTGTTAATGGTTTAAAACATCCCCATTTTGAACTTAATAAATAAAAAAAAATTTTATTGAACCTGAATAGGCAAAATATTTTTTTCTCTGCCATTTTGTTTAAGGACAAGACCATGCAGCAAAATACATCTGGCAACTACGCATGGAATTGTAGTCACGTATGATATTGGAGTTTTCCGATCACTCAACTCAGCAATTACAATAGACTGTTTAGAATATTACAGTACTCACGCAGTCATCCGTTATTCACTCAACCGTGAATCGAGTTAACCGTAACTTGCTAACTGTGATCATTGTTCAGATATCTGTAATAATGACACCGTCATTTGGTGCAGTGTTTACATCCGCGGCTCACCTCCCGCCATTCGACCACAACGTGGTTCATAGAGTATACATGTGCACTTGGTTTCGCGTATCTTCACCTAGTGTGGTGAGCACAAACTACTTAATTATACCGTATATTATACTGTAATAGGATAATGCTGTTTGTGTTTGCGCACAAGATGGGAGGCCAGTCAGTAGTGGTGGGCACCAGCGGCTGTACCACCTACCCACCATCGAGGTATACTGAGTTCACCGTAAAATCGGGTTATTCGTGATCATGGACCGCCCCTCAATCAGGGATAACTAGATGAGTACTGTACTTCTAAATTCACACATTTTGTCTTGTTACATATTTATTGAATTTGTATGCATAATTATCATACAGTATGCATTTATTTAAATTTTTAAACTTTATACTTAATTAATTATGTGTCCCATTTGAATTTGAATTATTCATATAAATAAAATTCTCAATCGTTTTATTGAGGTACTCATTTTTTATGTAATAGATATAATAATTATCTATTATTTATTCATTATGTAATATTATGTATTATTCAGTGTATATTTATATAAAAATTATTAACTCAATTCTTCTAATAATTACGTCGCCCGCCATTTTACGTTCGGAAAACCATAATTCACGCTAATGCACAGCTCAAGACCAAAATAAAAATATTAATATTACCCCTTTAACAACGTTGTTTTATATTGTTTTATACTCGAAATTTTTCTTAGTAATTGAATCTGCCGATGAAAATAAATTTAAACACTGAAATTGCAAAACAAATAACTAAAGCCTCAAAATGTACAAGTTTGTATAAACATTTTTGTCTGGTTTCCCTTAAATTAATGTACCTCATAGAAAACGGAAGCTGATTAATTGCACGACCAGTTTTTGCTGACAAGCTTTATTTTGATTTTTTTATTTCGTTTCAAACAAAGTAACCCTTTCATTAATTTCAGCCCATGGACATACAAGACTAAAGAATATTAATGTTAGAATTGGTCCGTTCTTACGGCGCGACTTTCAAATATATATTGAAGTTTTTTAGAGTAACCCTTTAAAACCTGAAGCCTTTTTCTGAGACTAAATAAAATCGTTTGGCGCCTCTGGGCGGTATGAGTCAACATCATTTAAGATTATTATAAAGATGGGCGAATAACTTGACAAAAATATACAGTTTGAGTTGACTAAAAATGAAATAACTGAATTGCACATTTTTAACATTTAAAAAAAAAATTGAGTATGTTGTCCGCCTCAGTTTCCAAGTTCGATTAAATTGGATGAATGTTGAGATGGATAACAACGTTTGATGTTAGAAATTTATTTTTAAATGATGAAACAGATGTTATTAATATTAGTTACCACGTTGTTTTCGATCGTTCATACACTAGCACTCATTTGCATTTGAATAAGCGAGTAATTTCGCTCTAATGACTACTTCTTACAGATTAAAGGATATACTGAAACAAAACTACATTGAGAGGAGAAGAACTTTAAAAGCTCTTTTAACCATTTTACAGTGATTTATACAAGATTTAAATAAAGTTGTTGTTAATTAAATATTATTATTGATGAAGTTTATTTAAATGATACATATGTGACTATATATATATATATATATATTAGAGGTGTACCGGAATTCCGGTTCCGGTTCCTGCTGGCCGGGATTCCGGCCATTTATTGCGAGTTCCGGTTCCGGCATGAACTCCGTCTGATATCCGGCCAATCTGGAATCATTCAGTTTTTAATGATATTAAACAAAAAAAACATAAAAGGAAAACAGAATTATTTCTAAACAGATTTTGATATACTGTATTTATGCAAAGTCCTTAGCTATTCCTTTGGCTACTTGCATGTATCAAATAACAAATGAAATATATGATAAAAAGTTAAAAATTTTCCTTGCTACTGTAGGTAGTTTTTTATATTGTTTTATGACAATAAAACAAAAATTATAAAACTGCTTTATTTTGAAATTGCCATTATATAAAAAAGTTCCTTGCTTAATGTTTTCCTCAATAAAAGAAACGCTAGATTTATATTGATTTATAAACACAGCATAGAAAAGAGTGAAAGAGAAAAATCAAAAGACAGTAACTACTGTTTACAAGGGAAAAACTGTGTTTCAATAGTTGAAATTGTATCTCAATAAGTTAGTATGAAGAAAATGAAGTTTATCAGCCATTTCTGGCAATAGCGATTCCGTTGTTCTGTGTAAATGTTACCCGCTTGGCTAAACATCCGCTCACTGAACACACTTCAAGGTGGAGCTGATAAATACTTTCTCGCTACTTTGGCAAGATTTGTAGTAGGAAACATTTCTTTATTTTCATTCCGTCAGGTGAGAGGATTAGAGTTCCTGTCAATTTGAGGTGAGTCAAGGTATAACTCAATTTCATTATGAATTCTGTTATTGATGGAATGGTCTCTGGCGACTTTCCTTTTCTTTCTTTTAGTCATTTTGGATTCAGGTTCTTCAGCCTTTTTCTCTTCAGGTTCTTCCTCAATTTGTTTGCGCTTTTCTTTCTGATTGTGTACTACTTTTTCAAAGCAATCCCAAAATGATTAATGTCTGGTGAATTTTTGCCAAACTTGTCATTCTCAGAATCATCACTTGCGGTTGTTTCATTTTCACTTTCTTCTTCCATTTTGTTTACGAGCAATACTTCTTCTTTCAGCCAAATCCTTAATTTGTCATAGTCATAAGTGTTGCTGAATGGTGGCAGTTTGTATTGTGGATTAAGGACAGTAGCGAGTGCAAAACATTTGTTGTCATACAATGATCCAAACCGCTCAGATATACCGGGTGGGCCAAAAAAACTATTACCTAACTTTTGAAAAAATATTGTGGTTCACCCTTTATATTGATCTTACTGCTGAGGCCGTTTGTTGTACCCATACTTTTACTCTTTCAAACGCTGGCTTTGAATCTAGATTCAACGCCCCAGGAGTAGAGGTACAGGCTCACAAATAAAGGGAGGTATCAGAATATGGTGCTCAATTGAAAGCCGGTCAAAATCAGCGCCTGATACTTTCAGATGACATTCAGTTTCTCCATAAATAATTAATTTTCCTAATTTTTACACAAAATAATTAATTTATTTCCCTTTTCATTTCAGTTCATCATTCTGCTATAGTTGGCGAACAAGTTATAAAACTTATAACATAATGAAATACTCTTTAGAAGATGAAGCATTGATAGTGAACCTGCGTAAGGAGAAACACTAGGGTGAAAAACGAATGAAGAGTTTCCAAATATGCGATACACGATACCTGGACTTCAATATCTCATGAAGAAAATCGATATCACAGGGTCGACCAAACGAAAAGAAGGCAGTGGAAGGCCAAAAACATCACGTACTGAGGAAAATATTGACACGGTTTCATTCATGGTATGCAGTCAAGAAGAACGGCCCAACACCCACAAGTCTGTTAGAGAAATTTCAAAAACTACTGGTATTTCTCGCTCTAGTATTCGTTGTATAGTAAAAGATGATCTGGGTCTTAAATGTTTTAAAAGAGTCGAAGTTCATAAACTCTCTGCATCAAATAAGCAAGCAAGAGTTGAAAAATGTCGTAGGAATGATCGATTCCCAGACAGAGAAGTGTCAAAAATATGGTTCAACGACGAGAAGACCTTTACGGTTGCTTCAACAATAAACACACAAAATGACCGAGTTTATGGAAGACAGGACAAAAAATCTATCAGTCTAGATCGACTTTGCAGGGAACGTCCGCATTTTTCTCAAAAAGTCATGGTTTCCATATTTATTTCAAAGTTAGGGAAGCCAGAGATTGTTTTTGTTGATCAAAATGCCAAAATCACTGCTGCTTATTACCAAGAAAAAATCCTTGATGCGGTACTGCCGTCGATAAGGGAGAAGTCAAGGTTGCAAGCGTGCATTGATAATGGAGGAGGGCACATTCCGCATAATCGTGGACTCAATTAAGTGACTGTATAGAAACAGAAAGTTTTTCTACCCGTGTCTGTATAACAGCGAATTACAAAATAATGATTACAGTTATCAAAAATCCAACTTTACCACGAGACAGATCAAGAAATTCTATATAGGACACATATACTGATTGTATAAATAACGTTTGATAAAGGTAAAATTATATTGTTCAAAATCAGGGTAATAGTTTTTTAGGCCCACCCTGTAGAATTGAGTAACTCTGCCTTCATGGCTTCTACTCCAGATCTATCCCAAGGTTTCTCAAGGTACATTCTTAGGGCTTTGATAGCTGGGATAACAATTGATATTGATGCATCTTCAGAGCTTAATCTCAATGTGAGGTCCTTAAATGATTCTAATACGTTTATTACATTTTCATTCGGTGCCCATTGGTTAGGAGATGGCATGTCTAAGTTATTTCCAGTACCATATAGAGTTAATGCTCGTTTCTATTCTAGTATGCGAGCTAGCATATCATAAGTTGAATTCTATCGAGTCTCAATATCTGAATTAGCGTGTGGTTTAGAATGCTGAATGTGTTTTGAATGCTGGTCAATTTTGATGTGGCTAAGGGTGATCGATGAAAGTGTCCAGCTATTTTTTTGCTCACTGCTATAGCATCTTTAGCTGTTCTTTGAGCAAGTAAAGCATCATGTAGAGTATAACCAACTGTAATGTATGTATAAAGCAAGACTCATTATTTAATTGTGCTAATGTAACACCTTTGCATATATTTGCAACATTGTCTTTTATCATAGCAGGTACCTTATTATCCCCAATATTCCAAACTGTTATCATTTCTTTAATTTTTGTTACCTATATTTTCTGCTGTGTGGCTATCTCTGAAGCTGCTGGTTTGTAATGTTGCACTGTCTCCATTGAATTCCTCAGTCATCCAATGTCCTAAAAAGCTTAAAAAGCTTTCATTATTGTACGAACATGTCCATATGTCTGCAGTCAAAGATATGTATTTAGCATTGCTAATTTCATGAAGTATTTTATTTTTTAGTCTAGTATATACAGTATGTATGGAATAACCTGCTCACTAAAATATCTTTTAGAAGGTAGGTTGTACTGTGGATCCAAATGCACTATCAATCTTTTAAATCCCTTATCCTCAACTAAAGAAAGTGGCTGCTGATCAGCAGCAATCATTTCACCTATTTTCCTATGAATTTCTATACTTCTTTTGTTATTTATATCCCAAATTTTCTTTTTTACTATCACCTGAAAAATTGTTGGTTGTTTTGAGTTTTTTGCTGTAGTTGCAGAGGAAATCGTAGCTTCTTCAGAGGGTCTTTTATTTGGTTCATCTTTCTTCATTTTCTCTTTTTGTACCAAATCATAAACATTATGATGTTTACCTTGTAGGTGCTTAAAAAGTGAGGTTGTGCTATAATACTTGTTAAGTTGTTACCTTTCTTGCTAGGTCGTCTTGATACAAGAGTCTCTTCAGGACATAGAGTGCAAATACAGTAGCTTTACTGCTATCTTTATCATCAATTCTAAAATATTTCCTAACTGTAAAGCGAGAACATAAAAGTGATAAAACAAGTGAAATAATATGTTCCTTAATAATGAGGCGACACGTGTGAGAACCATCAAAGCGCCAAAAATAAAAATTGCCAGAAAACGCAGTTAAAGTTTACCAATTTAGAAATTAATAATACATATATTATTTAAAATTATAGACCTACTACTTAGGGCCTAAGCTAACACAAAAGGTTCCGGCAGCCGGATATTCAGGCTTCCGACCGGAACCAAAATTTGTTGGTCCAATATTCCGGCTTCCTGTTTCTGGTCAAAAAATCTGGTTCCGGTACACCTCTAATATATATATATATATATATATATATAGAGAGAGAGAGAGAGAGAGAGAGAGAGAGAGAGAGAGAGCATATACATATATATCTGTTGGATAATATATGATGTGTCTTAATATAGAGTATTGCGAAATATAATGAAAATTAATGACAAATCATAAAACACCAAAATGTACAGCTGCAGAAAAATTTTGCTGACCAAAAAATCTGTGAGAAAATATTAAAAACCTAAAAAAATTAATAGTGGAGGAGAAATAGCTTTATGCCACGCCTTTTCGTTTCTTGGGAATCGAATACCCTTCCGAGACACGCCTCTTTCCACAAGTACATATGACGCGTTCGGTGGAGAAGGGGCGAACGCAACATTTACGAATTATGCCACAAAATGCAGTTAAAGTTTGTAAACTTTAAACCTTTGTATTTTTCCGGTTTATTGAAATGTTGTATAAATTTGAACACATATTTGAGTAAAATATTGTTGTGTAATATGTCGATATAATAAAACGCCAAGAAATTTTACAATATTATTTATTGATAGCTTCTGATGTTAACTGGTGTAATCCATTATTTGGTCCTCTTCGTCGAATGTTGTATTACCTGCTTCAACTGTTTCGGTTTCTTCCAGTTCCTTTAACAATCTTGTATAATAGTTCACTGCAGTTGCAGGCATTAGGTCTGATAATTCTTTGAGATCTTTTATTTTTTCCTTAGTTATTGGCAGCAATTGGGAATACTTTGGTTGCAGTGTCTGCTGGGCTAGATTGAATAAACTGACACTGTAGGATTTTTTCCCTTTTTGCAGTCTGACGGGATGGCTATTATCTGGGGTTGTGCGGTATGCAGTAGATAACTTATTACGTAGCCTTCTTTGTGTTGAAAGTCAAATATTAACTTTCTTGCATCTGTACATTTAGTAGTTGTTGATTTCCTAATGACAATGCACGTTTTTAGGACGTCAAAATCGAGAAAATCAGCCTGTTTCATTTCTACAACTAGGAAGCGCTGCGAAACGGCTGTAGTTATGGCCGTAACATAATCTTTTTTGGTGTAAATAATATTGCTGTAATTATTTTTTATATTTTGTTCAATTTGGCCAAATTGAGCATCACAGGGCATTGTCGGGTGACCAGAAAGTAGATAGATATGTTCAATGTGAAGCAATGATGCGGAGTGAATTTCTCTGAGATACATTAAAACCTAAATTTTACCGTGAAAGAGTGCAGACTAACATCTAATTTTTTGCATAGGTAAAGCAAAGGTTTTAAAGGATAATTATACGACAAAAACCTCATTTTTCGAATTTTGTGGCGTTCGCCCCTTCTCCACCGAACGCGTCATATACATTATCTAAGCACTCAATTTCTACATTCAGTGGGGTGGGCACTACGTTTGAGGTCGAGAGTGAAAACATTGAAATCAGTTACACACATAAAGACAAAGAAAGCACCACCTCAACGTTCGGGATCAAGGTTGCATTTCATGAGGGTACATCTGATACATCGGTTGAGAGTAACGTCTTCATTTACATACCTCTCAAACCGTTTCCTTTCCTCTTATATCATTTATATCAACATATATATCAACGCTACGTTTACTTATACATTAATTACATCTTTCCTTCTTTTACGCGACTCCATCTACTTCCCACTCCTATGAACTCATTATTATACACCATTTTCATAATTCTGTCATTATTCACGCTCTTCACATGATCATACTAACGTAGCACACTGTCCTCCATTCTCATTTCCAATGATTTTTTCACTCCACGTCTTCCACGAACATCCTCATTTCTCATACGGTCAATCCGCTTTACATCAATCATGTTTCTAAAATTACCAATTTCAACTGCTCTCCCTTCTTACCTTGAAGTGTTATACCCAATACCCTTCGTGCAAATATTTCGCGCTTTGTTCTAAGTGCGAAATATTTCAGTATATATTTCCATTCATTTTTGCGTATCTTTGATCAATACTTTTGAAAATAAGTACAGTGATCTAAGTTAAAGAAAATTTCATCCTTTCAGATATGATTTTTTATATTGGTATTTCTAAGGTTCTCTCTTTTTCTTAAATAATTATTTTTATTGAATTCAGAAATTAAAACAGAAATAGATAATTAAATGTAGAAAGCAAAATTTACAAATCAATAAAAGTTTCATGAGTTTACCATTTGTTCCAAATATTTTCAGTACATGGGGTTTCTTTCCATTTTTCTTTATTCCAAAGATTCTTCCTCGCCATGTTCTCGGCTCGTAAGTCCATTTCTGTTTTTAAAGCTTAATCAGTATATGGTCGCGTTTGAAGTCTCATATTTTTATGCGTTTTGCGTTTCAAAGATATTCGCAGTACCTTATAAACTTCATTTATGTGAAGAGGGGAAGTAGTGGTGGGTTGTAAGGAAAAACGACTACATACTTTATTTTTTTGTTTAGGTTATATTTACATTTTTATTTTGCTGATTTAGTACACAAGAAATTTTAAAAACAAGTTCTACTTAAATTCTCTCTTTTTCCCGATATGTTGTTAGGAGTTGAGGATGTGGGGGGGGGGGACTACTTATTATTATTTTTCATTTTTATTTGTGTATTCTTTCTATCTAGGAAGTCTAGTGTTTTTCGTAGCAATCATAAAAACGCAAACACGTAGCATAAGGTTATTTCTCAACCAATAGTAATTTTTTTTAAATTTCCATCATTTTTCCAGGAGAAATTTTTCCTTTGGTCAACTTTTCCCCAACCGTACATTATTCACTTTATCTTCTTAACTTTTTATTTAATATTTAGGAAAAAGATGTAATAAATACAGGAGCAGCTTGTCAACTAAGAGGAAAATCTTCCTTAGGTCTCTAATCCTAATGATCAATTATTCGGATTAATATCTCTTAAAATCACTTAGTGGAATTTTCCAATTTTCTAGATTTCCTATAGTAATATTTGCTCTGACAGATTTTCAGTAAGTAACAGGAAAGAAGACTTTAAAATTGCTCTTTATTAATAATATATGCTGAAGGTTACTATATTTATGTTATTTTTTTATTTCGAATTTAAAAATACCGAATGTTATGTTAATGTTTAAACAAAATACGATAAATTATACGAGTCTTTAACTCACAACGTTATTCAACTCGAAATACCAAACAAAAATTATGCTTGCAAAGAAATCTCATGGCCGCGAAAACTTTTGTTTTTCGTTTCTAGAAAAATACTGTTGCTAATTAGAATTACGTTTTTGTAAAAACTGAATTTTTAGTTGAATTTAAACTTCGTATAGGAAATACACTATGACGTTATTTGAGAATGCGCTGCAATAGATCAGTTACGTTTCCTAGTATCCGACATTGTATGTAGTTTATATAAAATTCTTATCATTATTGGTGTGTGCATTGAGAAGTTTTGTCTGAATTTACAAGTGAGAATTCTAATGAAATCAAAGAAGGGATTATGAACTTTGCGTAAAATATGGCGTAACAATTTGGGTAGACAATCGTCCGATCTAAACGGAGCGACGTAATGGAGTATTTATTGCTCAGTCATTAATTGATTTCCATTAAATTTAATTTCAGTGCAGCGCTGTAGGAGATAAGATCATAATGTATTTCTTCCTGGCTGGCTATCGTCTTTAATTTCATCTGCTTCATTCTAATCTGTCAGGCGTTGCTCGTTACGTTCGAAATTTCGCTTAGGTTAAATTTAATTAAGTTTTTTATTTTTGAACATTCGGTTTTAGTGGTTTTCCGAGTTTAATGTTTGAACTTGTAAAAATAAAGTTTTTCTTTTGGCGTCTTTAATGTTTTCTTCTAATTGTGACTTTGCCTTCCCGGAGACGAAAATGGATACTTTGTATGAGAAAGCATTTTTTTATTATTTTTTAAGG
Source organism: Bathynomus jamesi (assembly GCA_023014485.1). NCBI lineage: Eukaryota > Metazoa > Arthropoda > Malacostraca > Isopoda > Cirolanidae > Bathynomus > Bathynomus jamesi. Next base: position 728,228 of record JAJOZX010000670.1, read on the forward strand.
ATTTGACGTTTTCCATCGCTGTGTCTTAATGATGCTGTTTCTGGTCGATCTCAAATACTGTAATGTTTTTTACTCCTTTTAACTGAATATTTTTACCGTAAGTTTCAATTAAGTTAAAATATATTTCCTAATCGAGTCGAAGGACTTTTTAGGTTTTAACTTCTTCACATTTATTTTGCATTTTTCAAAATAATTTTAATTTCTATGTCTTTCGTATTTTATTTTTCTTTCGTCGAAAAGAGAAAATATTTTGCAATCAGTTTGTAAAGAAAGGGACGCCTAATTTTAATTTAGGCCAGATATTTTGAGACAACTGTAAGAACGGCTTTTAATTTAGAAATTAAAGATTATATTGTTGAGTTCAATTAAGTTTATTAAATTGTTACTAAAAAAATATTCATTTATTTAACCGAAATAGCATCGTAATCGTAATAGAGTATATGGTTTAAATGTTAATTTAACGAGAATATAATGATAATACTCGTAATTAGGAAGATTCCAGTTTTTCCCACATTCGCAGATTCATACAGAGTAATGCTGCAAATAATGTGTCTACGCTGAAATCACAGTTTTTGTTATGGTGACAAAATAGGAGTCATCTTAGTCACTTAACTATGTTATACTATAGTGGCATAATTAATTTTATCAAGTATTTTAGACTGAAAAAACTTACATAAGTTGACTAAAAATATCATCATTAAGATGTATTTACTTAAGAGGAGGTTAAATATTTACAATATTTTTTTCGGTGCAATCATAGTGACTGTAAATTAGATGTCACTATGATAATGATAAAAATTATGGACAACTAGAATATATTGTGATTTGGGGGAATAATCTAGTAATAATTTTACCTAGGTTCTAGTTGAGTGATGAGCGACAGATGAAGTGAAGATTAAGTGGATTTTGGATGTCCTAACTAATTTTTTTGACAAATCCTACACTGAATGATATTAATATATCAGAAACGGCTGAATTTGTTCTCACGCTGCAGCTGTGTGTGAGATATAGATATCAATTTGAGGTACTGTAATATGAGCATATATTTCAAGTACTATATCTAAAGAATGGACGAAAATTGCATAATTACATTCATTATATATAATTTGCATAAGTGAAGTTTTGATAGATATATATGTACAGTAACGCTGATTTGTTTTAAAGCCACATAATTAAATATATAATATATACTGTATGTTACAGGGAATCTGTGTAATGTCGTGTATTGGTATTTTTTTAATGAAGAAGATAGTAATGTCTAATAAGAATTTAATGTTTTGTTTATAAGAATTTAAGGTACTTACGTATTATCGGGACTACCAAACTGTTATTATATATTTTTCCTCTCGTCTTTTTCGTTTAAACCAACGAAAATATCACAACTTAACCAATCATCAAGGGCGTACAGTTGACCTAACCGGGCATTCAGTTGACCTAACCGGGCATTCAATTAACCTAACAGGTTAATATTGGTTATTTCACCGAAATATCTTCTGATCTTTTCGTATTAGGCAATCACTGTCACATTTCGGGCAAGTTAAGGATGAGATAATAACGCCGTAATTGATAAAAACATCCAGTGCTGTGTCTTCATCTAGTATTATCGGGACTATCTACGAAAAGCACATTTTACGTTTTAAGCGATTTTATTCATTGTGGATAATATAATATAATATGATATAATACAATATGATATGATACACATAAGATAATTTGCTGAGTGCCCGGTTAGGTTAATTGAATGCCCGGTTAGGTCAACTGTACGCCCTTGATGATTGGTTAGGTTAAGTTGTGATAGTTTCGTTAGTTTAAACGAAAATGACGGGAGCAAAAATACATAATAAACAGTTTGGTAGTGCCGATAATACGTAAGTACCAAATTTAATAATGTTTTGTTTAATAAAGAAGATAATAATATTTAATAAGAAATTTAATAGAAATTTAATGAGGTTATGTACGTAAATAAAAATTTAATAATGTTTTGTATGAAATTAAGAATATAAAATACTAGCTGGCAACACCCCAAATGTGTCCAGGCTGGAGGCTGAAATGCCTCAAATCAGCCCTCGGACGGGGTGTGTCCTAGTTAGGTGGTTTTCGTATTAGTATGTTATTGTGAATTTAAAATGTTTAATTATGTCTCTCTTCGCCATAAACTGTTAACGATGGGTCCGCACTCGCTTTACCCCGTTTGTTCAATTGTTTTGGCGTAAAAAAAAATCAGTATATAGTAATAATAGTGTGTAATTTATCCCCGGTTCCTTCATTGTTCAAAATTTTAAGCAGGTACTCTATACGACAGAAAAATTCTTCTCTGTGTGACAAATTCTAGTTTCAATGTTGGGTTCCCCAATTCCGATTCATTTGGTATATGTTGTATACGATCTATGGAAATGACAGAGTCAGGTTCGGGATCTTTTTCGTTTGACTGCCGCCATTGAAACATAAGAGGTGAGTGCCCCCAGCCTTCTTTACTTAGCCTTATAAGGCTAACTAACGAAAATATCACGACCTAACCTAACCAATCGTTAGGTCAACTGTACGACCTTGACGATTGGTTAGGTTAGGTCGTGATATTTTTGTTAGTTAGCCTTATAAAGCTAACTAAAGAAGGCTGGAGTTTAATTATGTTTCAATGGCGGCAGTCAAACGGAAAAGATCCCAGGTTCGTTTCTAGGAAGTGGCTACGTTAACAAAAGTGACCGTCATTAACCAATTAAAATTGAGGCAGTCCTTCCAGAACTGCTGAAGCGTAGAAACTATTTTCACTGATTGACACTGTTTAAAAGTTGTTGAGGGTTTTTACAAATTTAAAAATTTAAAAACATTAACTCGTAAATAGTTTCATTGCAGTAACATCTTGGTTTTCCGGTTGATAACAATTACTTGTCAAAAATAAATAAATGAGTAACTTGGCAAATTTGATAATTCATTGATAAAAATGGTGAAATAAGTTGTAATTACAGTAGAATAACTTATATTAATTAATAAAGTTATTATTACATCACGGTTAAAATCGCAAAATGCCGACAAGAAGAAGGTTAAACAAAACTAAACATTATTATTATTTAAAATCAACTCTCAAACGAATTCAGTTTTGAATGCGATGATTGTACTAAGAACATGTTCTTGACAAAGCCTAAAAAATCCTACGTGGCCTTTGGGGCACATTACATATGTTACGGTGTTAGGAGTTACCTAAGTTGGGTACAAGTAGTCAAAACGTTAAATGGATTTTGGTGTCACTCACTTTCTCCCTTCTATTCTAAAGGAATTTTTCTTCTGCCGAAACATTTGAATACCATTCTCATCTCAACGGAATGATGATGCATAAAAATAAGTGCAGATAAATAATCGCTCATCTAACTACTAAACAGGCCGAACTGCGCTTAACATTGCTGATCTAACGGGAACCGGTGTGGCAAAGTGGCCACGACGTAGCTTGGCCTCTTTGGTAAAAAGGGGAGATCTTTACGGTTTGACGGCCGGCGGAAAAACCTAAAAAAAACAGCTTCTTTATTTAGTTAATGTCTATTACATTTCAGAATAATACATTTTAGTTCAGAGAAATGAAAAATAGTATCAAGAAAATAGAGTTGAAACTGGAAAAAATCACGAGAAATAAGACATTACAAGCAGAAGCCCGTGGTAAAAATACTACGCTTAAACTTTCAACAGGGGCAATTTTATTTTTTTTAGTAATATTTCTCGGAATGAGCACATACACGAACAAACAAACATTATCCGATTTCAGTTTTATAGAGGGTGATGCATAAAAGAGACTACATAAACATAGGTCGAGAAACCCGTAGGTTTCGAGCTATAGCACGCGACAGAAAAATGAAACTCCTAAAGATTTTTTACATTTTATGCAAATACACAGTGTTATACATTTGCTTCATTAAAGTAAATGTTCGAAATTCTCTCCTACTTCTTGAATGCATGCCTCAGCATGTCGCACCAGTGATTGTCTGACACTCAAAAATTCCTGGAGTATTGGGGATCGTTTTGCACTTGTCTCGAACTCGTTGCCACAATTCATCACGTGCTCGGACTTCTGTAACATAAACTAGGCTTTTTAAATGACCTCACAAGTAATAATCAAGAGGATTTAAATCTGGTGACCGATGTGGCCACGGAATAGGACCACCGCGCCTTGTCCACCTGTCAAGATGCACAGCATCGAGATATTCCTTGTTAAACGAGCGAAATGAGTTGGTGCACCATCATGCATGAACCACATTAGTCGTCGAGTTCTGATAGGTACATCTCCAAGTAGCACTGGCAAAGTCTGCTCAAGAAAACGCCTATACCAATCTCCAGTCAGTCGCTGCGGTAGCAGATATGGGTCCATAAAATTATCTCTAATAATGACAGCCCACACGTTGATTGCAAATCGTTCCTGATGTGCTCTACTAGTTGATGGGTGAGGATTTTTCTCTGCCCAAGTATGCCTGTTGTGAGTGTTAACAATGCCGTCCCTTGAAAAGGTTGCCTCATCTGTAAATAACACCTGGCATGAAAACAGTCGATTATTAACACAGCGGCGTAAAAACCACTGACATATATTCGTCGAGGATAGTCAGCCGGATAGCTCGAAACCTACGGGTTGCTAGACCTATTTTTGCTGTATATGGTCTTTTTTCTTTACTTTTGTCTCAGAAATACACTCTGCGATTTATGAAACAAATTTATGCATCACCCTGTATATACAGAGCATTTTGCACTGGCTCCAGAACCGTCGCGACGGTCCCGCAGCCTGAAGGCTATGCGACCGTCGCGCCGGTTTTGGAGCCCCGCGCCAAGTCATGGCTACGGGACCGTCAAACGCTAGAATCTAGACTCTACTAACTGGTTAGGTTAATTGAATGCCCGGTTAGTTTAATTGAATGCCCGGTTAGGTCAACTGTACGCCCTTGACGAGTGGTTAGGTTAACTTGTGTTATTTTCTTTAGTTTACTGTCAAAACTAATGAAAATATCACAACTTCACCTAACCAATCGTCAAGGGCGTACAGTTGACCTAATCGGGCATTCAATTAACCGGGCATTTAATAATTTTCCCGTAGGTTGCCCCTGTTGATTGTTTAAGCGTGGTATTTTTACCACGGGCTTCTGCTTGTAATGTCTTATTTTTTATGTTATTTTTCCCACTTTCAACTTTATTTTCTTGATACTATTTTTCATTTCTCTAAATTAAAGTGTATTATTTTGAAACGTAATAAACATTAACTAAATAAAAAAGCTGGGGTTTTTTCCGCTGGTCGTCAACCCGAAGAGATCCAAAATGGATGCCACTAGCGAAAGTCTAACCTTAAAATTAATAAACTTGTGCCTGACTCTTCGTTCTTCGACGATATATTTATTAGAAATCTCAGCCCGTAACCAGTGTAAGCTACATATGAGTATATTTTAAAATAAGGTCTCGTATGGAAGTTAAGATATGAGTATTTTATTTATTGCCAAGTTTGAATGACCAAGGCCATTGTTGGCTGTGAAGCAAGTGGTAGTTCAAACATAGGCCTAAAACCTAACTCAGATTTGCATAACTACGATCCTGATGGGTCTACGCTGACGTTGATATTATCGCTTTGGTCACTTGCCAATTGCTAAACACTTCACAGACTTGAGAGTAAGGTAAAGAGAGTGAAAATTAGGGTTTATGCGAATATATATGGAAATTTAAAGACATAAACGCGCGTATATATATATATATATATATATATATATATGATGAAAAAAACCACGAAGGAAAGGAAACGCAGAATGGTGCTCAAGCGCTTTCGTCTAATGACATCCTCAGTGTTCCTGAGGATGTCATTAGACGAAAGCGCTTGAGCACCATTCTCTGTTTCCTTTCCTTTGTGGTTCTTTTCATCATAAATATTTTTCACGTGTTACTTTCGTGAAATAATTTTCATTATATATAATATATATATATATATATATATATGAGATGATGATGGTCTGTCTGTCTGTCTGTTCTATGTTCGTTTATACACGCTTAAACGGCTAGGTAATTCGCACCAAATTTAGTATACACAATACACATTAAGGGCGAACCAGGGAAGGTTTTAGTAACATATTCGCCTCTTCCAGTCCCCCTCTAGGTTGTGTTTCGAGGTTTTGCTGCGAAAGGCGCAACGGGCATTGAAGTATATATATATATATATATATATATATATATATATATATAAGCAAACAACCACAGGGAATCCGTTTCCCTGTGGTTGTTTGCTTATTAATAAGGTCACGTGTTATTTTGTGATTTTAGTGCATATATATATATATATATATATATATATATATATATAAAGTGATGCACCTTTTAATAAATTGATAGACTAAAAAAATCTATGTAAAGGAGGAAAACTGACGTAAAACATGAATAATTATCTCTCTCTCTCTCTGTACAGTGTTTGTCAAACTTTATAAAGTGACTGCGCCAAAATTCCATTAGCCTCTTGGTTTTGTTTCGCTCTTTACAATAATTCTGCAGTTTAAATCTAAGATGTTGTCCTACAAATTTGAAAATCTGATTCAAATATAAAATCTGGCGTGATTCAAAGCTTTGAAACTACGTACAGTAGGCAATCAGAGTCTCTGTTCACCCCTGGTACGCGAGAAATAAAAGATAACTTCGTCCTCACCACCCTGAAGGAGGAATGATCGCTCCGGCGGGAATCGCTTCTGATGAAGAAGCTGCTTTGGAGAACATTGCACACACATTCAAGCAGTCATGTCTTGGAAACATGAACTAGTGTTTAAAAAACTCCAAATCCAGCTCCAAATCGCGCCGTTGCATGCATACATCGAATAAGCAAGAAACTTAGAATTTTAAAGTTACCCGTCCGCAGTATGCATTCAATAAGAGAAAAACTGCAATGAAACGCGGCGACTTGTACAAAACTTTCAAACTGCGCAGATAATCACAGTTGAAGAGTGTTCCCGCCCTGCACTGCGCCCTGCAAAGATGGAACACTGTTGGACTATGATTGCCCGCGCAGTTTCAAAGCTTTATCTAAGTCACCGTATTTCATTGCGGTTTTCTCTTATTATCTGACGTTAAATATAAACCCTGAAGTGGATTTATATTGTTATGCTTAAGTTATTTTTATTATTTTTATTTCTTTTCTTTTTATCATTATTTTTTTTACACTGCACACTATGGAGATTTCCCCTCTGAACTGATTAACACCAAATTTTCAGGACATGTAGAAATCGGATATCTCTCTTTCGGAGAAACAAGATCTCCTGGATATGACTACCGTATGTAAAATTATGGGCAACAGAGATAACTCTTATATTATCTGCCCAATTTCCATGAAACTCACAATATTTTTAGAGTTTGGGGATTTTAACGAAATTTATAGGATCTTTAGATATTTATGGGTACTATAAGAAATGCTAATTCTTGTTTAGAATTTCACTCTTTTCGACGTAAGAGTTCCATTCCTAACTGATTTGCATCAAATTTTTAGAAGCAGTACAAATTAGGCACCGTAGTCATACACCAGATGCGTTCAAAATACAAAAATACAAAAATTCAAAATACAGACTGAGGAACAATTCACCACATTAAACAGCACACCCATCATAAACATCAATACAACACTCAAGACATTTAATCAGATCATCAATAATGCAAACAAATACATACCGAAGGGCAACATTAGGAAATACAACCCAAATTACACTAGAGAAATAGCCCACCTCATAAGGCAACGTAACAACCTCAAATATAACACACAAACCCCACACACAGAAGCCATAAAACAGCAGATACAACAGCTCAACACAGAAATAAACAACAAACTCAAAGAAAAACAAACAGAAATATTCAGGGAATTCATAACAACATTAAACCACTCCACAGATACATCCACGCTATACAAGACTATAAACGGCATTACCCACTCTAACAGCGGCATTCACACCTCACACGCGGCTATCTGTCGCAGCCAAAATAATATCCCAACATACACACAACAAGCTAACATTCTAGTTAATCGCTATGCAAAGATAAGTCACTTAAACAGAGAACACAACCAGAAACATGCAGACAGACAAACAGCCAGACACAAGAAAACCTACAGACTCGACACAACCATTACACCCTTCAATACAGACCAGACCACCAAGATCATCAAAAACATTAAGAATTCGAAGGCTACTGGACCAGACAACATATCTAACATACACCTTAAACACTTGGGCCCACAGGGAATACTAGCTCTCACAAATATCAGCACATATTCATACCAATACTGTATTATTCCTGACATATGGAAACAAGGTAAAATTATTACACTACTCAAACCAAACAAAAATCCAACAGAACCAGCTTCCTATAGACCCATTACTTTACTATGCACACCTTCCAAAGTAACAGAAAGACTACTCTTACAAATCACCAACCCACACATTCCACTATCGCCTACTCAACATGGATTCAGACCTCACCACTCAACCACGACATTACTCACTAACCTCACGCAGCACATCATGGATGGCATCAACTCCAGACCACCAGCTCAACGTACACTATTAGCAACAATAGACATTAGTAAAGCATTTGATGCTATCCCACGCTTCCCTCTCATAAACAAAATACTCAACACAAACCTGCACAATAACACCAAAAGGTGGCTGAACAACTATCTTTCAGGAAGATACTCACATGTCACATTTAATGGCAAGTCATCCGAAAACAAGCTTTTTCCGAACGGGGTCCCTCAAGGCTCTGTTCTCTCACCAACACTCTTCAACTTATACATGCATGACATTCCAACACCCATAGATAACAAGCTTACCTTATCATCGTATGCAGATGACATCACTCTAACATCCACCCACAGCAACATCGACACCGCTACAAATAACCTACAAACATACATAAACAGTATACAAGACTGGCTCACACACAATAGACTCAAAGTAGCGCCCACAAAATCAACCATCACCTTGCTTACAAGTAACACAAAAGAACACCAGGTAATTCCACAGCTTACACTAAACAACATCAACATTCCACACAATCACAGGACCAAAATACTTGGGGTCACATACAACACATCATTATCTTTTGCAAACCACATTCAGGATATTAAAAACAAATGTACGTCAAGACTTAACACGCTTAGGGTACTAACAGGCACAAACTTTGGACACCAGCAGGAAACAACATCACTCATATACAAACAATATATTCGCTCAGTTATGGACTATGCTAGCCCATGCCGGGCACCCATTATCTCAAACACACACATAAACACCTTACAGATAATACAAAACAACGCACTTCGTATCATTACAGGATGCACTCAAACAACACCAATAGAACACCTGCACACAGAAACAAAAATACTGAAAGTTAGGGAACATTTAGACATGAGGGGAACACAATTCATGGCAGCAGCGACAACTAACCCACAACACCCTTGCCACTACATGTACAATCACGCACCGACACCTCGCACCATTAAGGTAACACCAGAGAGACATTATAACCAAATACTCCATTCCATACCACGCCCCACAAACATCACACAGTACAGAAAACACATAGACACACACCTAACCCACAAAACACTGACACGACTCGGTCCGAATGCGGTCCTAGGTGCGAAGCCGCCACCCATTAACAGGTCAGAGATCAGCCTGAGCAGATCGGATCGAGTTAACTTAGCACGATTCCGATGTGGACATCACCCCAACTTACTAACATATAAACACAGTCCTGTGCCAGGACACACCACAAACAATTGAACACATTATGACAGACTGTACCGCTCTAGCACAACAACGAACACAACACAACATCACCAGTGCGCTGAACCTCTGGTCCACTCCGAAGAGGGCGATCGGTTACCTGCGTGCCGCCGGCTTGCTCGATCAGGGTGGGCTGATCGGCTAAACAACAACAACAACAACCAAATGCGTTCCCGGTGGAGGAGTAACTATAGGGCCCTTTTTAACACCTCAAAGTTAAAAGAAGTATCTTACAGTTTTTCAAAGCCATGAGCAAATTAAAGACTACATTCCCCTGCTTTTAGGCAATATTAACGGCTTTCTCTATACAGGGTGGTCCTTATCTATTATGCTGAAATAATAGTATTTTAGGATAAAAATTTTGTAACATAATTAGATGTATATTTATATATCAAGCTTAAGTCTAAGATTCGACGTGAGCACCATTAATGTCTCTGCAAATTTCAAATATGTTCACTTCATTGCGGAACACCTCCCCAAGCATCTATGGGGTTATTTTAGCCAGTGCTGCGACAATGCGGGTTCGCAGATCCTGTAGGTCTATAACTCTTGTTTTGTAAACCTCATACTTTATAAAGACCCATGCAAAGAAGTCTAATGGTGTTAAATCCAGAGATCGTGCTGCTCACCGCCTGTTCCCACCACGTCCATTCCGGCGATTTGGTAAGAGCTCATCAAGGTATACCCGAACGATGTTTACATAGTGACATGGAGCTCCATCTTATTGAAAGATAACGGTGTCGAGAATGCCATCTCAACGAAGCTGGGGTTCAAGAAACTGCTGAAGCATGTCACGATAAATTGGCCCTGTTACCGTAGCTTCTGCAAATAAAAAAGGTTCGTAAATCTTTGATCTTGTCATATTCAACCAGATATTAACTTTAGGAGAATCTCTCTCTCATTCGTAGAACTCGGGGTTGGTTTCTCACTATCCCAGATACGGCAATTATGTCGATTAACCTTTCCGCATGTCTGGAATGTCACCTCATCGCTGAAGAGAATGTGATTTAAAGTTTTCGGTATGAATTTTTTTCAATCAATTCTGCACACATGGCGGCTTGGATAATCCTCTTCGTGTAACTCATGTAGCACTTGAATATGGTAACTTTTTTTTTTAATGTTGATTTTAAAATCCTTAGAACAGTCGTTTTTGGTACGCTCAGTCTACATGATGCTGTGCGAGTTGACATTCTAGGATTTGTTTCAAAGGCATCTCTTACCAATTCGACATTTTCTTGAGAGGTACCTGGACGTCCAGATCTCGCCTCATCATGAACAGATCCTGTTCTTTTAAATTTATTAACTACCTCGCGAATTGCTTTGTCTGTAGGTCCTGGTTTGTGAAATGTTCTTTCGAATTTTCTCGAATTTCTTTGCACTTCTTCCCTTGGATAGTAGTGTTACTACCATCACATGTTCTTGTACATCCATCATCATCTATGGTCTGTAGAAAATGAAATAGAAATAGCCTTATTTCAGCAAAATAGATAGGGACTTTTAGACCACTCTGTATATAAGCCGTTCTTGAGAAGCTTTTTGAAGGGGACAGGGCAAGGCGTAGACGTACTGAGAATATTCATATACAATCGGGTAATTAATTAAGCTGTTGAAACGACATTCATATCATCTGAAAGCCCTGATAAAAGACCGCATTATGCAATAGTTCACACGTGGAAAAAATTGAAATGGTAAAAGCGTAGCCATAAAAATTCGGCAAAAATCAAAGTAAATTTTCATGCAAAATATAATTATTCATAGAGAATGCCGAGATGCCGAGAGTAATCTATTATTTGGATTTTTTGTACTTAATATCATCAAGAGGATCTTTCTTTGCTGTGTATGTTTTACGCCTTTTTTAATTAATGCTACAGATCTAATGTTTTCACTGACTTTTAAAATTTATGTATATTTTTAGAAAGTTTATGATCCATTTAAAGCAAAACCGTTGATTTCATCGAGATCAAAGTGTTTCTGAAGCGGTGCTTAACCATTTTACATTTCAGAGTCAAAATTATAAACCTTAGAAGTAAAATTTGTTAATGACATAAACATAATTTATTTTAAACTACAATTCCTCTTCTTTAAGAAGTCAGACAGGGATTTTCTTAGCTCCAAATTATTCTCGAGAAAACTAATTTTATAGAAGGGTAAAAGCCACATTTACCCTTTGTGATCGAAGTTAATTCCTTCAAAGCCTTTCTGCAATCTAATTTTCTTTTAACTTATTATAGAGAAATGATTGCTTTGTAATTCATAATCATCTAAACTTCTTATTTCCACAAAATCACTAAAATATTTTGGTTATAACTTTCCACGTGTAAGAACGAAAAATTTCCTCGAGCAGGGTATGCTCATATGTATTGCATTTTCCAGTGTGTAAATTAATTTCTCTATATTTTATATACTATATGGCAACTTCAGTTGATTGAGATGATCACCTATTCATAAAGTTGCGAACTACAGTATATAAAATTAAACACTTCTGAACAAAATGCAATAAAATGTTCACCGAATAAATCAGCTGAGCTGAATAAATAATTGGGGAACAAAAAAAATTTTTTTTCTTGGTGCCTGAGATTTTAGACCTTATTCTGGATATTCTCATGCCACTGATTCAGAAAATATCATCCATTTTGTTCTAGCAGATCTAGTTTTTGAGATATTGCATACGTCATTACCTACTTTACGTATTACCCTTCTGGAACGGTATTATGAGTTGCTCGTAAATCTAAATGCATCTGTATAATTAAATTGTAGCTATGATTTTGCTGATGTTGCTGTTTTGCATGTGTATTATACATGTACTAACGTGAATTCTTTCCTGTTACAGGTGTTGACATGGCTTCATCACGAAGAAAGTGTTTAAATCATCCAGATGTGTTTTGTTTTATCTGCGGAGAGTACACGTTCATTGAACAGAGAAAAACTATTACTGATTTTGTGAAAAAAGCTTATTTTTGCCTATTTCAAAGTACAACTAGGGGACCAAGATAAGCCATGGGCTCCTCATGTTGTGTGTAAAACGTGTACGGAGCATCTGCGGCAATGGACCAACGGAAAGAGGAGGTGCCTGAAATTTGGTATACCAATGGTATGGAGAGAACAGAGAAACCACAGTGATGACTGTTACTTTTGTTTGGTGAATATAAAGGGCATCAATGGACGTAACCGGAGTAAATGGACGCATACTGACATAGACTCAGCTAGACGGCCTGTTTCACATTCAGATGAGATACCTGTCCCATCATTCAGCCATCTTCCAGAGCTCCCTCAAGAAGATGATGAATCTGCTACTGACAAAGAAAGCATATGTGGGCAAAATGACAGTGATTTCGAAGGACCGTCATCAGTTGCAGAAGGTTTTAGTCAACACGAATTAAACGACCTCATAAGGGACTTAAGTCTTTCGAAGAAATCGTCTGAATTGTTAGCTTCCAGGCTGGGAGAAAAAAATTTACTGCTGCCGGGAACCAAAATCACGTTATATCGCGACAGAGAAAAGGATTTACTGTCCTTCTTCTCAAAAGAGAACGATTTAGTTTTCTGCAACAATGTGCGCGGATTGCTGATGAAAATGGACATATCGGAATACACACCAAGTGAATGGCGGTTATTCATAGATAGCTCCAAACGGAGCCTAAAATGTGTTCTACACAACGGCAACAGATACAGATCAATCCCAATTGGTCACTCAGTCGGTATGAGAGAAGAGCACGGGACAGTCGCCCTAGTCCTAGAAAAGATATCATACCGAGACCACCAATGGGTGATCTGTGTGGATCTGAAGATGGTGAATTTTCTCCTGGGCCAGCAGAGCGGGTACACCAAGTACCCGTGCTTTATATGTCTCTGGGACAGTAGAGCTAAAGATGAACACTGGGTGAGAAGACAGTGGCCTCTGAGAGAAAACATGGTGGTTGGAGAAAAACATATCATCAAAGAAGCTTTGGTTGACAGAGAAAGGATCATATTGCCACCACTGCACATCAAACTAGGTTTGATGAAACAATTTATAAAGGCTTTGAACAGAGATGGGACGTGTTTTGGCTACATATGTAGAAAATTTCCTGCACTGAGCATGGAAAAGCTGAAGGCAGGTATTTTCGATGGACAACAAATCCGGGAACTCATGAAAGACCCGCGTTTCCAAGATTCAATGGACAACATTGAGGCACGTGCGTAGTCATCGTTTAGTATGGTTGTGAAGAATTTCCTTGGGAACTATAAGGCCGATAACTACGGTGAACTAGTGGAGAATATGCTCTCTTCTTTTTGTAAACTTGGCTGTAAAATGAGCATCAAACTGCATTACCTCCACAGTCATTTGGATCGTTTCCCAGATAACCTCGGTGATCTAAGCGAGGAACAGGGTGAACGATTTCACCAAGAACTAAGGACCATGGAAGAACGGTACCGCGGACGATGGGATACTCACATGATGGCAGATTACTGCTGGAGCATCCAACGCGAATGTCCTGGCACATCTCATCGCAAGAAATCTCAGAAACGCGGTTTATGTGAGATGTCTCAATGAAAGAACTTTTTTTTGCCGTTCGTGTCTCAAGCTTGTTTGAATTTAATAAATATTTTTCGTACCTTATGCTTGTTTGATGTTAATACACTATTTTTGCTGACATTCATCATACTTTTGTATTCAGTTGACAACAACAGTGATTGCCAGTCAGCAATTATATAATATTATAATCATTATATAGAAATATATATAGATATATATCATATCTTGATAAGCAGAGCTGATGGAGAAAAACTAATGTCATTTTTAGAATCAGCGACCTCAATATACCCAGAAACAGGTCTAACATCTAAGTCACCAAAAGTTGTGTTCCCCAGTGATAATTTGACATAAAATACAGACCTTTATTCCGTTTCTTTTTCAGTGTTAATTTGGGATCACCTGAAGATCAGGGCCCCAGCCTTCTTTAGTTAGTCTTATAAGGCTAACTAACGAAAATTTCACGACTTAACCTAACCAATAGTCAAGAGCGTACAGTTGACCTCACGATTGGTTAGGTTAAGTCGTGATATTTTCGTTAGTTAGCCTTATAAGGCTAACTAAAGAAGGCTGTGGGTCCTGATCTTCAGGTGATCCCTAATTTGTTTGAAATATCTTCCATTCATGGAACTGTTTTTCATTAAAAAGTTCAGTCTAAAAGTAGTGGAACGAAAACTATTCCAAACGAGGTTAGAAACACATTCAAATCATATAATTTAAGACAACGTCGTCATGGGAACGCGTTACAACTCATGTTTCTCAATATATTTTGAAGGTGAAAAAATGTTTATTAATTTTAAGGAGTGATTTGTACTGAAACGCTTTGCTTTATTGTTTTATAATAAATCAGTGGAAGAAGAAATATTATACTTGTGGTGAAATGTGGCTGCAAAGGGAGAATATTAGTGAACCTTTTTTGAGATTACCGACTTTCCATTTCAGGCTCAAGATAAAAAAGGTATCTTTCATCAATGTGTAAGAATAAATAATCAATCCGAAGAACATTAGTCTCTGAACATTCCTGCCGAGTTTCATCATGACTGGCTAAAAAGCCATGATTTTAGAAATTGTCACTAATACCGATAATACTATTAGTAATAGCAATTTTTGAAGATAATATTACAGTATATTCTTATATTAGAGGAGCATATTTTCCCTTCTATCACTTTGGCTAGTACGCGCAATATTTTTGGAGTTGATACACTGACCTATGGTAAAAATTGTGGGAATAAGCCCGTTAGGACATGTGACAATAAAACCCACACTACGTGAAGTTTTGCATACATTAGGACATATTCCATAGAACCATACAGTGGTCATATTCCTTCCAAGTTTCATAAAAATTCCGATCAGTAGTTAAGTCGGAAACCATGACAAAAAACGGAAGAAAAATAATAATAAATTTAACGATTTCAATAAGAATTTAATTAAATTACTTTGAACTACGCTGGCTGGCTGTTCATTTCTCAAATTAACTAAACGATTGAAGAGAAAATGTTTAGATTCAGTAGAATTAAAATGTTTACCCACTAATTTCAGACTTATCTATCTGCATTTCTGAAGGTGAAATATTTTTCGGTGTCGACATTATCAAAACCTTTAATCATTTTAAACACCTGGATTAAATCTCGTCGAATCCACCTTTATACAAGTGAAAATAAATTTAAAGTTTCTAAACTGGCAGCGTATGAATTGTTTCTAAGTCTAGGAATCATCTTAGTAGCCCTCTCTATTATGTCTGTGTTCTGTCGTAAAGTGAACGCAGTATTCCAGGTAGGGGCGTACTAAGAATTATAAAATGTTAGCCCTGTTTTCTTGGACTTAAATTCAAATGATCTACCAATAATTCCTAAGATTCTATTTGTTTTTCTGACGGCTTCGCTACATTGCTTAATCGGTTTAAGAGTGTCGGCAACAATAATACCAAAATCTTTCTCTTCCGTAACACTCGTTAATGTTTTATCGCGCATAAAATACTTTTCTTGAACATCGTTTCTACCTTTATGCAACGTTTTACATTTATCTATGATATATACAGTAAAGTTCATTTGACATATTTCTGCCCACT
Organism: Bathynomus jamesi; assembly: GCA_023014485.1. NCBI lineage: Eukaryota > Metazoa > Arthropoda > Malacostraca > Isopoda > Cirolanidae > Bathynomus > Bathynomus jamesi. The sequence goes on from JAJOZX010000670.1 coordinate 744,579, forward strand.
CGAGTAATTTATTAATATCTTGTTGAATCTGCAAACGTTCTGCCACTGATTTTGTTCGTCCCCCTAGTTTGGGATCATTCTCAAATTTGGAAATTATACTCTTTATTTGTATGTCGATGCCAGTGATATAAATAATAAAAAGAACTGGCCTCAGAATTGACCCGTGAGGCACGCTGCTAGTTACACTTTACCAGTTAGACGCTTTGCCATTAATGACCATTCTATTTACGTCCACTCAGCAAATTTTTAATCCTTTTGAGAACATTACCATCAATTCGGTGAGAATAAAGTTTAGCGAATAATCTCCTGTGTGACACTTTATCAAACGCCTTTTGAAAATCGAAACATATATCTACTGATTTACTCTCGTCATATATATTTACAATGTCATTAAAGAAATCAAGCAAATTAGTAAGACAAAAACGATTACGTCGAAAGCGGCGTTAAGAATCTTTGATTAATTTATTAATTTCTAAGTGATTAACTATTTTGTCCCGAACGACCGTCTCCATAAGCTTACCAACTACTGAAGTCAGGCTAATGGGACAATAATTTCCGTGAAAGAGGTCGCATGGTTCACAGTAAATTAGGATATTCAATCGCATGTTTAGATTTTGAGGAATGTCCACATATCTTCGTTTAACAGAAGTAGCAATCAGTCGAGTGGTCTCTTTGTTTTCTCCATACCAGTGTGATTGCTAAAGGCAATGAAGAATGAATACCTTTTAACCACCCTCTCAGAGATCTTGCACAAGAAACACAACATACATGAGGAGCCCAGATTTTGTCTTGATTTCCTACTTTGCAATCGAAATAAAGTTTATACGCCTTTTTAATTAAAGGAGTGAACCCCTGCCTTTGAGATTTTGCTGTAAGTTCACCACACACAAAACAAAAACTGTCAGGGTTGTTTGCACACTTACGAGACATTCTCACTTTTATATCACAAAAACACTATTTTTTCACGAAACATATACAAAAACAAAATGAATAACTAAATGCAATTAATCAACCAATTGGTGGGTAGCAATGCACGAGAATGATTGAGAGATTAGCACGAATGCACAATTCTAACACATGACAAACAAGAATGTGCATGTCCTGACAGGAATGTGCTTGTCTAATTCAATGAGAGCAGCTGCTGCAGATTCAACTGACTCGTACTATTTATTTACCAATCACCAATCAGTTTGTCATCATAGTCAAATTTGCTCCGCCCACAAATACCCAAGACACAATGACGCTCCTTATTACATCAGTTATATTTTTTAAAAAATCCAAAAGTGGGAGAAAAATTTATTTGATGAAATGGCATAATGTTGCACTTAATGAGTTATATGTATTTTTGGCTTTGTTTCTCTATAGTAGCATTTGTCGTTATAGTGAAATCCACTATTATTGGTATTGGTTGTCCCGTAAAGCTAGGGTTTTGCTCACTTGAGCAATTTAAGGAATGGCATGCATCGCATGAATAAAAGTAATAAACATTATATATATATATATATATATATATATATATATATATATATATATATAACGTAAAGAACGACGCTTGTATAGGAGAATATTCCGCGCAAGATGAGGAGAGAGAACGAAACAAATGAAAAATGAGGTAACCACCCGGGAATCGAACCCGGGATCTTCCGATTGCCGGTCAGATATGATAACCATTACACCACGGGCCTCACTCGAACAAATGCCGTAATTCTCCTACATACGCGCAGAAACCAATGCCCCAAGAGGGCACCTCCCGCTTGCCGTACATTATATACATTTTAACTGCAAACACGCAGTATAATTAACGTAAAGAACGACGCTTGTATAGGAGAATATTCCGCGCAAGATGAGGAGAGAGAACGAAACAAATGAAAAAATGAGGTAACCACCCGGGAATCGAACCCGGGATCTTCCGATTGCCGGTCAGATATGATAACCATTACACCACGGGCCTCACTCGAACAAATGCCGTAATTCTCCTACATACGCGCAGAAACCAATGCCCCATGTAGGAGTATGTATGAGAATATGTATGTAGGAGAATTAAGGCATTTGTTCGAGTGAGGCCCGTGGTGTAATGGTTATCATATCTGACCGGCAATCGGAAGATCCCGGGTTCGATTCCCGGGTGGTTACCTCATTTTTTCATTTGTTTCGTTCTCTCTCCTCATCTTGCGCGGAATATTCTCCTATAAGCGTCGTTCTTTACGTTAATTATACTGCGTGTTTGCAGTTAAAATGTATATATATATATATATATATATATATATACAGGGTGGGCCGTAAGTTTCCATACATAGGAAAAATTAAACGTTTGTTTTTATGTTTCAGATACCCTAAAAATATGCGTTTGACGTAAGATCTTGTTACTGATGAAGCAAATTTTTACGTCAATGGAGAGGTTAATCGGCAAAACATACGTTATTGGAGTAATGCTAACCCTAACTGGCTGAGTCCGACGAAGATGCAAGGTGCCGGTAAAGTGATGGTGTGGGCCGGGATATGGGGTGACAGAATTATTGGACCAATTTTTGTCAGTGGAAATCTTAATGCCGAAAGGTATCTTAACATGTTGCAAGAAGAGATTTTCCCATCCCTGCTAAACGAGGAAGGTAACTTCCCAGTTTACTTCCAGCAAGATGGAGCTCCACCTCATTATGGTCTTCACGTGCGTCGGTATTTGGATCAGCAGTTTCCGGATGCTTGGATTGGTCGGCGTGGTCCTGTGGAGTGGCCTCCCAGATCCCTAGATCTCACCCCCTTGATTTCTATCTTTGGGGGCACTTGAAGGCCATGGTGTATCAGGAAAAGATACGAGACATAAATCATCTAAAGGAACGTATCACCAACGCCATTACAAGCATAACGTCAACTGTGCTAATGCGTGTTCATCAACAGTGGGGAACACGTATTGAAATGTGTTTTCAAAACAATGGCAACCATGTAGAGCATATTATATAAATAAAAATGGTTGTCCATAAAAAAATGTTTATTTTTCCTATGTATGGAAACTTACGGCCCACCCTGTATATATATATATGTACCTTATGAGCCTTATGTTGTTTCGTGCGTTGGTCTCTCTTCACACGGAGGTGAAGCTGGTGGCCCCGCTTCTATATATATACACACACACACACACTGTGTATATATATGAAAATTATTTCACGAAAGTAACACGTGAATAATATTTATGATGAAAATAACCACAAAGGAAAAAGAAAACACAGAATGGTGCTCAAGCGCTTTCGTCTAATGACATCCTCAGGAACACTGAAATAAATAACAAGTTCGAGACTATATATGTATAGGTCACAAAGAAAATATTAAAAAAAAATGTAGGAGGAGCATACAAATTTATAAGGAAAAGCGACCAGAGTTAACACTTTGTCCTTCTTGTCCAAGTCCGTTCTGAACGAATTCAAAACAACAGGATCAAGCAAAAAAAGGGTCTGACTAATGTTGAAATTATTTGTAAGTTGAATAATGGCAGACTCAAGAATATTTCTATTAACAATGTTGCTTGAGTGAAACAAAATTAAAGCATTATTCCAATCAATACAGTGGGATAACTCTGACAAATGGACGAAAAGGGCACTGGAGATTAGCAAGAATGCGCAGTTCTAATACATGACAAACAAGAATGTGCATGTCCTGACAGGCATGTGCTTGTCGAATTCGATGAGAAGCAGCTGCTGTAGACTCAACTGACTCGTACTATTTATATATACATGTATAATTGTATATGTTATAATGTGTATATATATATATATATATATATATATATATATATATATATATATATGCAGTATACTTAAATAAATATATGCATATTATATATAAATATGTAAATACAAATAATAATAATATGCATAATATAAAGATTTTATACAAAATAAATGACTAACAATAAGTCTCGTATTATGATACAAACTGAGGGATGCTATCTCAATCTCAAAGAGTTTTTAATTGCAAATCCGTCAAAAACTGTGGGTGATAGGAAAACATCTGTTCTTTTTCTCGTAATCAGCGTAAAAAAGAACATAAGAATCACCCACATTTATGAAAAGGAGAAAAACTTTGTTGAACAGTGTTATCATTTCGGAAAAATTCCTTAATATACCTATCCTTTGCATCCCATCAAAGTGCGAAGAACGTCATCAAAAATGGCAGAAGAAAAAATCTTAAAATATTTTCAGAACAGATTTTTCATATGCTCCTGCTTGTACTTTCCAAAAATTCATATGGTATATCTTGGCTATGCGCAGCTTATGACGCATTTTTTTTTGAAGGGGACCCCACACATTGCCTATTTTCTTTTATTATTGCTTCTACACAAATATCTATTATAACTATATCGACATTTGGGCATCATTCGAAAGGTCTTACAGAACCCTAAGATATTAACGTGTTTAAAATTAAAAATATTCGTTTATAAATCGGTCATCTTTAATTACATGTTTTCGTGAATTACTATTATGCAAAGTAAAAAAAAATCAATACAGACTCGAAATATTAAACTCACTAAAAATCGTATATACAAATATTAATATAGAAGAATTCATCCAATCTTGAATGACACTTAGTTTTCTGATATACAACTTATAGTTGTTGAGTTATTTATATTTAAGTGAGCACGTGCCGAAAATAAAAAAATTAAAAAATATTCATAGGCAGTTCGTTATAAACGTCGCTTGATCCCTATAGATACGAGTATAAAGCTCTTCAAAAGTTGTATCAGATACAGTTATTTAAATCAAAAATATTTAAAAAAAGGTAAAATTAAGAAAAAAATAATTTCAAAGGAGAAGTGGTCATAAAATGTTATATTCTTAAACTAGCCAGTTTATATTCATACTGTTATGTAGAGGATTTCCAGCTGCATATATGGTAAAATTTTCAAGTTCATATCTCTTTTAGATTTTATTTGAGGATTGAATGATCAACATATATACGTTATATTTTGCGCGCTTGGCTTAGAGCACAATTTTCGCTGTGTTCAAACACCTACATAGAATAGTCATAGTTTCCATTTATAGTCACAGCCATAGTTATAGTCACAGTTTCCATTTATAGTCACAGTCATAGTCATAGTTTCCATTTATATATCATTTGAATGGTGTGAAAGTTTATTATAAGATAGAATTAGTTCAAAATTATAATTTTTAATTTCTAAATGCTTAATTGTAAAGAAACTTTAAATTCGTATAACATAGAAATATTCAACATAGAACTTTACAGTATGCTTCATATAATTTTTTAGTCAATAAATTCTTCTATATACTGTTTAAATTTAATTTCTAATCCTCCAATAGGTACCGCTCTATTAATAATTCATTAACAAAGTTTGTATGAACTTTTTATTTATTATTATTTATTATTTATAAAATTTATAAATAACTTCTGTTAGGGATGAAACAAGAAATAAATCTTATAGAAAATAGATTGTTTATGACATGATATTACATCTCATTTGGAAAATGTGAAGCCACCCGGGCCTATTGAGGTTATCAAAGTCATGAGCTATATTTAATAATAAAATTGTGCAAACTGCCAATCTGAAGTCAGCAAATTAACATAAAAATAGTTATATAGCTACCAAAGTAGCGTACATAACTTAAGCTAAGAATATACAATATTTGCACTCTACAAGCTCTCTTTCATTCATGAAAGCGTCCAAATTTTTCTTAAAACTTATTAAGGAGCTATTATTTACTACATCATAAAAGAAGTCATTCCAAAAATCTACTACTCTACAACTGAAAAAGTATTTTCGTAGATCCAGTCTACAAGACTGTTTTCTAATTTTCTTATTATGCCCTCCAGTTTTTCCACCAGGCCTTAATAAGAAAAAGTTACTGACATCTAAACTGTCCAAACCTGAAAACATTTTGAACATCTGTATCATATCTCACTTCAAACAACGTCTCTCAAAATTCAACATACCCAGTTCTTTTACTCTTTCACTGCATCTCAATGTTTTAAGGTTAGGAATAAACTTGGTTACCCTACATTGAATATGTTCAAGCATTTCAATATCATCTCTCTCTCTCTCTCTCTCTCTCTCTCTCTCTCTCTCTCTCTCTCTGTATATATATAGCTTTCAACACTCCAGCTATCGTCCAACTGCCTTGATGTCTTGCATTTCTAAATTTTTTTAATGTATCCTGAATAGGAAGATTCTTAAACAACTCCCTTCAAACAATTTTCTCTCAGATCGTCAGTATGGGTTCCGCAAGGGACTCTCTACTCGTTTCGGTGAAACTTTTGGTATTGCACAAGATATATAAAAAGCTTTTCATAGAGTTTGGCACAAATCTTTAATTTCGAAACTGCATTCCTTCAGTTTCTATCCTTCTTTCTGTTCCTTCATCTCTAATTTCCTTTCTGGTCGATCTACAGCTGCGGTTGTGGATGGCCACTGTTTTTCCCCTAAAGTTATTGAGAGTGGTGTTCCTCAAGGTTCTGTCCTGTCACCCACTCTTTTCCTTTTATTTATCAATGATCTATTAAGTCGCACTTCCTTTCCTATCCACTTCTATACCGATGCTTCCATTCTTCACTTCACTACCCGCTTCGCAAAGCGCCCCTCACCAGTCACTCCATGCTTCGCGTAGGACAGATATGGTACACCTGACCTCTGATGTTTCTGCCATCTCTGATTGGGGCTGAGAAAACCTTGTGGTTTTCAACGTCTCAAAAACTCAGTTCCTCCATCTGTCTACTCGTCACAATCTTCCACGCAACTATCCCCTTACCTTCAACAATATACAACTCGATCGTTCCTCTTCTCTTAATATTCTTGATGTTTCCTTTTCTTGTGTTCTTTCCTGGAAAGAAATATATTCTCTTTCCAAAACAGCTTCTAAGAGGGTAGGTATGCTGTACCGCCTCCGCAGTTTCTTCAACCCCACTCATTTGCTCTCTCTATACAGGGGTCTTGTTCACCCCTATATGGAGTACGCTTCTCATGTGTTGTGTGGCTCAACCCACACAGCCGTACTTGACCGGGTGAAATCAAAGGCTTTTCATCTCATCAATTCCCTGCCTTTTACTGACTGTCTACAATCTCTCTTCGCCGCAGTGTTGCCTCATTCTCTCTTTACTCTCGTTATTATAACGGACACTGCTCTTCTGAAATCTCTAACTGCATTCCTCCTCCTTTAAGGAGAACACGCAGTACCAGACTTTCTACACATTCTGATTCCTTTTCTGTCCAATTCTCTAACGCAAGGGTTAATTGGCATTTTTAATCTTTCATCTACTCAGCCGGTGAACTCTGGAGTATTCTTCCTCAATCCATCTTTCCTCCTGTCTATGACCTCCAATCTTTCAAACGCAGATTGTTCAGGCATTTCGAAAACCCTGGACCTTGATTTTGGCTTTCTTCTTCTTTTATAGGGGGGCGGCGTTTTTGTGGGCATTCGTCCTTGGCCCCTTCTTCCTGCTTTAAAAAAGACTATATATATATATGTATATGAATGAAAATGAAAAGGTTTATTGGCAGACTATAGTCCATATGACGAATATTATTAATACAATGACAGGTCACATACTAAGGAAAGAAATATATACAATTGATTAGAAATAATACAGTAATGTCGCAGTTAAGTGGAGCTACAGACACGTTTTCGTACCAAGAATTCCATAGCTTAGAGGATAAACGGTAGGACAGGACTCATGGATAGCTTGGATAATCGGGTTGGCTGAATTTTTAATTCTTTGCATCAGACTGTATTGAGCACGTCTTGTTACCTCCGGGAAACTCGGAACATTGCGGTTGGCAAACATTTGCGAATCCGAGTATCTCGGGGGTAATTTATGTAAGAGTCTAAAAGACCTGTTCTACAGCAAATTTAGGGTTCTGCCAGAACCTTTTTTATAGTTTACCCAGAGTTGCTGTCCGTAAATATTACTGCAGAAAGTACGAAAGATAGTGTCTTTAGCTTCACTTGTACAGAACCGAAAGTTCCTTATAGTCATATTCGCTTTAGCACAAAGGTTTCGAGATTGCTTTCTTATATCCGAGTCATCACTCAAGGAGCTGGTAATAGTTTGACCCAAATACTTAAACTCTTGTACTTCCTCAATGACTTCACCTTTCAATTTAAACCTAATATCAGCTGGCTGCTTACAGTTTTTAGGATGAAATTGCATAACCTTAGTTTTTGTAACATTAAAAAGAATATCATGTTTCTGCGAATACACTTCGCAGACTTTTCGTAGCCGATCCAGACATTTAACAGAGGGACTTATTAACACCATATCATTGGCATAAACTAAGTTATTTATCCTTGTGTTATCTATACAACATCCCACTGTTGCTTCATTAAGTGAAGCAATTAATCCGTCAATATACACATTAAACAACATAGGGGAGAGCAAGGAGCTTTGTCTCACCCCGCAAGAGGAGCCAAAACATTCGGATAGTACATTGCCCAACCTAACGGTAAAAGATTGGTGGGAATACCAAAATTTCAATAAATTTAATATGTACATGGGAACCTTCCTGTCTTCTAGTTTTTAAATAAAATATTGTGGTTCACTCTATCATATGCCTTACTTATATCTAGGAAACAGCTATAAATAGTTGAATTACTGTTAATGTATTTAGATATTGTTTCTTTAAGTACATAGATACACAGGTCAGTTGAGTGGGACCTTTTAAAACCAAACTGATTAGGAGATGTCCATGCATAATCATTTAATCGGAGTAACAAGAGTTTTTCTAGTAGTTTCAAGAAGCAGGAAGCGACAGCAATAGACCTGTAATTATTGCTGAACAGAATGTCTCCATACTTATTTTTGACCAGGGACAAGATGGTGCGAGGGCAATTCGTCCCCGGACAATTCGTCGCCGGACAATTCGTCCCCGGACAGTACGTCGCCTACAAAATTAATTTTTAAGTTTTAAATTGTAATATGACCTTAAGTACTCGTCGCCTTCAAAATAAAAAGTAAGAGACACTCGGCAACTTTTTCTTCATAAAACCTTCATAAATTAAAAATTATTATTTAAGTTAGGCTTTAAAACAAGTAAAAACCTTCTAATATTTACTATTTTTAAAAATCATGCTTAAAATACAGTTTAATGGCTACAAAAAATATAAAATAAAAGCATAAAATGGATTTAAAAATGACACTCGGCAACCTTTTTCTTCATGAAATGAAATTATAAATTGTAAATGACACTCGGTAACTTTTTTCTTAAACGTAGGTTATTTTAGGTTTACCTTTAATTTTCAAGTGGCATTTATTTTTAAGACGTCAACCCATCAGCATGGCTAGTTGTACGGTTATTAGTTCGGAGAAAGGAAAAAACAAACTTGTGGATAAAGAGAACTATATTTACACGAGAAACAAGCAAAATGCTGATGGATCTGTGATCTATTGGAGGTGTGAAAATCGTGCATGCAAAGGTAGACTACATACCGACGCTGAATATAATGAATTGAAGTTGATTGGTAACCATAGTCACGCAACGACAGCTGCCCAAGTAACTGCTAGAGTCGCCATTTCATCTATTCAAAAAGAGTCCATTTCAACTCAAAATCCCCCTCGTTCAATTATAGCTAATGAATTAGGAAATTTAAATGATTGTGCAATTTCTGAAATACCTAAGCTTTCACATGTTAACCGTAATATTAGGCGATGGAGGCAAACTAAGACTAACCATCCTTCCATTCCAATTTCAAACGTTGGATTTTCTGTTCCAGTAGAATATTCCTACTTGGAGAATGGTGCTAAATTTTTGCAATATGTACAGTGGGCCCGGAAGATTCAAAACGAATTGTACTTTTCGCGAGCGATGAAGCCCTTGATCAATTGAAATTGTACAAGAATTGGGCTGGCGATGGAACATTTAAGTGTTGCCCTAGTATATTTTTTCAATATATGTCCTACACATACAAATCGGTAGCTTTAATGCCCCAAGATTATTCGCACTGCTCCAGACAAAAAGCCAAGATTCCTATATTCGCCTTTTTGAAAATGTAAAAGAATTGTTAGAGGATGATGGCCCGGAAAATATTATTTTAGATTTCGAAAAAGCTTGCCCACAATGGATTTTTAGAAGCATTTCCAGACGCAAAATTTGTCTTGTTGTTTGTTTCACTTAGGTCAAAATGATAAGCATGTCGTTCAAGAAGGCTTCAAATCGAGATACCACGAAAGACGACGCATTTAGTCTAAAAATCCGCTGTTTTGTTGCCCTTGCTTTTTTGCCAATGGGTGACGTAGTTGATGGATTTGAAGATCTTGTCGACGAGTGATGATATTCCCGTCTTTAGTCACTTATTTCGAGATAATTATATTGGACCCACAAGAGGAAGAGGTGCTAGAAGGCGTCGTCGTCGAGCCCCCCATACCCAATAAGAAGTTGGAATGTACATTCGCGATGCATGGCAGAAGAACCCGTACCATAAACGCTTAGAAGCTTTTCACAGTGCCCTGAATCTGCGGTGAGCGCAATCCACCCCAATATATGGACTCTTATAGACGTGCTACGACGCGAAGAAGGTTGGTGAGAAGCAAAATGCAGAAATTTCTTCAGGGGGAAGTCGTTTTTAAGAAGAAAAAATACAGAGATCTAGATAGTCGTATACTAAAAATTAATAGAAAAGTATGACTCGATAAATAAGCTTCAGTTCTTAAAAGGGGTTGCCCATAATCTCAAATTTAAATGCCTTTTATGCTTCACTTTATCTGTTTTTAATGTTTGTTACTATTAAAATGTATTGTATGTAACTGTATGTAATAGTAAATATTAGAAGTTTTTTACGTTTTCTAAAACCTAACTTACATAATAAATTTTATTTGTACGCGGCGCGAACTGTCTGGGGACGAACTGTCTGGGGACGAACTGTCCTAGGGACGAATTGTCCGGCGACGAATTGTCCGGCGACGAATTGTGCATGGAGCTTTTAAATTTTCTGCCTTGAAATCGGCCAAAGCGCCAATTCCGGGGTCCCTTGAATTATGTTTTGCACTTTACTTTGATCTAAACAAGATAGAGCAACAAATTAGGTATCAAATGAAAGAGCACAAATAATAAATAATAATAATATAATAATAATAATAATAATAATAATAATAAATAAATAATAATTAATAATAATAATAAATAATAATTAATTATCTATCATTTTCAGGAAACACAGAAAACTCAATCAGAATCTAGAAAACCATCTACAAGTACAACTTCACAATGGCATTAAGCAAGGAGCTGAGGGAGCTCCGTGGGTGCACAGTTGATATCTCAGAACCTCCACGTACTGTCACAAGCAGTGTCAACTGGGCCATCTACCAGATCTCTCCACTGAAACTTTCTGGTTGGATACCCTTCAGCTTTTTATCAGTGGTTCCCCAGCTTCCCACCAACAGACAGGCGTTCCAGTATTTCCTTAATCTTCAGAATTACCGGAAAATGCAGGGAGGGCCCATGGTTCAAGACCTGCTATGAAACAGTTGAATCTATCATCCCATTCTGGCAGATGGCTAGGATCAAGACATGACAAGTACAACGCAATGAAGCTCTTCATGAAATTACATGAGAAACATCGTGCTCTGGTGAAAAGCAAAGGAAGAGCAAGTAACCCTGGAGGAAAAAGAGGAGCATTTGTGCTGGAATTAGACAGCCTGTTCGATATAGGAGCTCCAGATGCAATCCAGGAAATACAGAACAACAGACTGTTATCCAGAGAGAAGAAAGATGAGGATATCAGGTTCTACGAAGACCAAAAGACTGAGAGGAAAGGTCATATGTCTGGTCATGACAAGATTTTTGAGACAAGATCCCTGCAGCAAGCAGCGAGGAATGAAAGACTGCAGCATAGACAAGAACAAGGTAAAACTAATTACTTTGAACGTTACAAAAAGTTTTAAGTTTTACTCCATTGCGATATTTAGCATGTACTTAACAATTACTGTCTTAACATGTTGTACTATTTTACAGCTGCAGCAGAACAAGAGGCAGTTGTTCATGTGGATGACATTACCTGGGGTGACTCAACTGACAACGACGCTAACACAGAGGACATGGATTACCATCAGCCTCGTCCTGGATGTTCTCACCATCAAGACACTGTGACTAGTGTGACTTTGACGTTTCCAAGGAAGGTCATGGCATGTGATGTCATCTGCAATACAGCTGATCGTCTTGGTTTATCAGACAATCAAGTTACTGCCATGGTTTCTGCCACCTTGAAAGCTGGAGGGGCTGATCTGGATAACTTCGTCATCTCAACCTCAACAACACGTCGCAACAGAATGCTGTCCAGGTATAATATCAGCCAGAGTCACATGTCCAAGTTTTGTGAAAACTCCCCACAGTACGCTGCCTTACACTGGGATGGAAAGTTGCTCAAAGATGTCTTGGGCAGTGAACCTGGAAGTACCTCAGAGACTTTAGCTGTGCTAGTGTCTGGCCCACCTTCATACACTGAAGGAAAGTTATTGGGAGTACCTGTCATCGACAATTCTTCTGGCACAGCTCAGGCTGAGGCTTCAATGGATTTACTGGAGACATGGGAACTTACGGATAATGTTACTGCCCTTGTTTTTGACACTACATCCAGTAACAGTGGAGTTCACAGAGGAGCTGCCAAACTGCTAGAGAAAATGCTGAACAAAAAGGTGTTTTATCTGGCCTGTCGACATCACATCCTGGAAATCCTAGTAGGAGCAGTTTGGGAGAAGCTGTTTGGGAAGGTGAAGGGGCCAGATAATCCCTGGTTTGAGCATCTGAAGGATGTTTGGACGGACTTGTCCAAGGAAAACCCAAAGATGCTGGCTATCAACAGCAAATGGCTGAAGGAAAGAAGAAGAACAGTGAAGAAATACTCCACGACATTCTAACAGCAGAAAGGCTTCCAAGAGCCGACTACAGGGAAATGGCTGAACTGACAGTCATTGTTCTTGGAGGAACGCCTCCTCGAGGTATTCACTGGAGTCGACCAGGCGCCATTCATCAGGCCAGATGGATGGCCAGAAACCTGTACTCCATGAAAATGCTGATGTTTGCAGATCAACTTGAGTACGACGAAGACACTGTATCAAAGCTGGAAAGACTCAACACCTTCCTTGCGCTGTTCTACACTCCTGTATGGATGATGTCAATGTCTGCTGCAGATGCTCCCGTGAATGATCTAAGTCTAATCCAGGACATGTTGAAGTACAAGAAAACTGACCCAGAGCTTGCTGATGCAGTACTTAATAAGATGGAAAACCACAGATGGTACCTGACGCAGGAAGTCGTGCCATTTTCCCTGTTCAGCAGTAGATTGAGTGACACATTGAAGCACGACATTGCTGCCCAGTTACATGCCACTGAGAAGCCAGACAGCTTCAGAACAGGAAAGCCTCTATTCCAGAGAGTCACAGCTAAGACCACCCTGGTTGATCTCATTGGCCCAGAATCACATTTCCTGCTGGACACACTGAACATTGGATCCGAGTGGCTTCTGGAACCTGTCACGTCTTGGCCACAGAATGAGGACTGCAGAAAAGCGTTGGACTATGTTAAGAATCTGAAAGCGGTGAATGACATTGCTGAACGTGGTGTCAAGATGATGAGCGACTTTGCAAATGTCATAACAACAGATGCCAAGCAAAGGGACTATCTCCTTCAAGCTGTGGAGTTCAACAGACGCCGCTTTGACAGCTTCAAGAAACAAACTCTCAACAACTGACTGTGTAAATGTCATTATGAAATTAATCATCATGTAATGCTTTCACTTCTTGATCGATTAGACTTGTGACAAAATGTTAATCTCAAATTTGTGTCATGAATAAGGCGCCTTGTCTGCCTTGAGTGTGAGAAAACGAATTTTGTGATATTTCTGAAATCTTTGTATGTACCAATGTGCCATTTCTTGTTCCAAGACTATCATAATTGTATAAGTTAGAAAGAGGATTAAAAACACTTTAATTTGGTGCCTATTTTGTTGCTCTATCTTGTTTAGATAAAAAGTTATAGTGCAAAACATGATTCAAGGGACCCCGGAACTGGTGCTTTTGGCCAATTTCAAGGCAGAAAACTTAAAGCTCCATGCGGCAATGCTTCCCAACAACCTAGGTCAAAATGGTTGTGATTTTCGGCCTTTTCAGGTCAAAATGCATGGGAAAAAGTACAGAAACCTATGAAAATAAGAAAAAGTTGATTTTTGAACAGGGCTACGGCCTTGCATTTAAGCATTTTCCTCTGTCCGTAGGTTTTTTGTATATGCTGGTCGTGAAGCAATCGCCGTCGTCTTGTATTTTCACGTCGAGAAATGGGATTTTCCTGTTGATGATTAACTCATATGTGAATGTTAAGCATCTTCTTCCAATGCTGCTTTTGGTTCTAGAAGTTCTCTTTCATTATCGGTGGTAACGAATATGTCATCCACGTCATTGTCGATGCAAAGACGGAATGCTATACCAATAAGTAGATGGAATCTCGATGGGAAACCCCTTGGGCCCCACCTACGCTAACTACTACATGTGCCATGTGGAAAACAAAGTGCTCCGAGAAAAAAGACGCACACTATACTGCTGATAAGTAGTAATGGAGCAGAAATGTTCACCTTTTTCGGTTCCAGGAAAAATATTTTGAAAGGTTTATTTTTGAATGGAATCTCCACATTAGGTGTCTATTAACTGGCTGTAACATTATAGACAGGAGGAGGGTTTGCCCAAGTGAAGTCGGCCCATCTAATTATTATTATGCACTGATAAAAACCTTAATTTTTTGGCATTGACAGTTTGAAATTTTAGTTGAATTCTACAAATTGACTTTGCACTTACTTTTCCCTCAAAAATGCATCAAATGTCGTTCATACTGAGTTTCTTTATATATGTGAATTATTTAGAAATTCATATCCTAAGATTTTGCAATAAAACTTTAAAGGGTTAAAAAAAAGTATAAATTTGCTCGATATACTTTCTTTTCGTTGAGATTTTTATTTGTTTTCGCCTAATGTTGCACACTGGAGCAACTTTAAAAAAAAATCTAATCAGCTATTGATTTTGGTTGGGTATTGCAGGCAAGTCTCTATGTAAATTTCAATAAGGACATAAAAAAGTCAGTATGACATCCATACATACATTAATAGCTGTTTGAGACCTTGCTGCATTTTTCAGTTGAGACTGACTTGTTCAGTGCACATTTCATTCTTCATCAAAATCTTTAAAAATAAGGTTTTGTTATTTTCAGCTTAAAAAATTATAATCATAAAATTAATAGACTGATTCTATTATATATGCGAACAGTTTATGTACTGACACAGAAATTTCGCATAATAATTCACTGGCTTAAATGTTTATTTATGTTGATAATTTGAAGTAGTTTGAATATGGGCTCACTACTCAAACCCTGCGCAGTTGACTCGATCTAAAAGGAACCCATAAGCGGATCCAGAGCGGGGGACCAGGGGGCTTAATTGAAGCAA
>JAJOZX010000670.1:765000-800000 GCA_023014485.1 Bathynomus jamesi
ATTAACTCTTCGTAAAGGCAGTAGAGGCAGTGAAGAGAGGGCAAAGTTTGTCGTGTCTGTGCATTATGGGGAATAGTGTTCTTTAGGCGACTTCTAATAGAAAAACGCTTACAAGATAATTAAATATAAACAAATTCAGTGTCAAAATTGAATAAAAGCTGCTATTAATTCGGTACAAGACAAGAGAAACTTTAAAAGACCTTCAAAACGAGCTTATAATCCTTGCAAATTATTAGAATAAGTGGACTCGCAATATTCAGAATCTTCTTACTGTAATAATTTCCAAGATCATTTGAACAGACTTCCAGATCAATGATTTTCAAACAGTTGGTCGTAGTTTGTTTACCCCTGTAGTAGTGATTTGCGCACAAAAAAACGGCTTCGTGAGTTTGTTTACCCTGTGGAAATGATAAGGGGTCGCGCCGACCTAAAACCTTGACACGGGGGTCCTGGCTAAGAAACACTGTTCTAGATTCACTTGGATCCACTATATGGATAACTCAATTGGAAACCAAACGAGAACATATTTCACACGCGTATAAAACCTGTCCTTGGGTCGATTTCAAAAATGTTTTGAATATATAAAGTATTTAAAAAGTACATTTAATTGCAGGAGTATATGAAAGATCGACAATAATGGGAAAGCCGTGTTTAACCCTTACAATCGTATTGTTATAACTTTATTTTAATTTCAGAAGACTTTATTTGTCAGGGAAGAAAAGCATTTGTTCTACTTTCGATCGCCAAAAATTATTCAACTTAATTTAAACCATCTATTTTCTCAGAGTACATTTCTACTCCCACTTTTAAAGCAAACAGAAGCATCAGTTTTAGAATGCATAGAAATTCTATCTTCGATTATAAATAAATATATAAAAAAAAAAAATATATATATATATATATATATATATATATATATATATATATATATATATATATTACCCAACTATAATACATCTCTTTTATGGGAGTAAAACGTGTTTAACAATCAATTATTCACTATAATCGGCATCGAGTTAAGAATATCCCTCTACGTAAAAGAATACAGAACATTACAGAACAGAACACTGTAAAAAGAATCAAACAATCAATCTCACACACACACACACACACACACACACACACACACACACACACATGTGTACAACACAGGCAGAAATAAAAGGACTGGAATATACAGTGTCATTATTATTATTATATTAATAATAATAATAATAATAATAATAATAATGATGATGATAATTCATTAAAAGAAATAGTAGCCCTTTTCGCCTGATACCGTACAACAGAATCGATCGCTTAGAGAGAAGTGCCCTCCCAAATTTTTTACTTCGGTTGAATGTGCAAATGAGGCAGAAAATAATTGAATATTTCTATTTCTTTTTCCGTTTGTCCATAAATTAAAAACGTAAAAATATAATTTTCAGTGTAAAATTACGAAAAAACAAAATATATTCCGATTTAAACGTACAATTGAAGAGAAAATAGTCTTATACGTTGGTACCAATGATAGGACATAAAATTAATAACAAAATCAATAACAAAAGGAATTGGTAAATGTGTAAATGTTAGCAATCGCTCGTGTCTTTGATTTACGTATCCTGGACATATGCGGAAGTTTTATATTTATTTATTTATTTATTTATTTATTATGGTTTTCGTCCTGGTTCAGCTGTTGGTGCTACGTACCCATCGTAGGTGTCGCGCTCAATGGTTTCTCGTGGCAAAAAGAGCGACCAAAGCGAGCTTTGCGGAGCGACCTTTCTAGAAAACTAGTCGGTGTGACGAAGTCATATCCCAAAACCGGCCCATCTCCCATTGTCTCCCCCTCGATTCCCTCTGCTTCCGCCATTTCCCTCATAACGTTGTCCCTCAGTATGGGTGTTCAGTAATACCAAAATAAATCCTACCAACCTTCCCTGCCCTGACACCCTCCGTCCGCGTATGGTTTGGATGACAATATCTCTTCATTGGCATATTGCTTTTCACGAAGAAATTCTAATTTCAGAATTCGTATCGAACGAGAAAACAGCGTTTGAATCCGTTTGGCAACGTTCAGTTATATACGTTATTCGTAATGGAATGGGAATTCATGAAAGGACAAATATAAAAAGATTAATTGGACTTGAACTACCGAAATTTATTGAATACATTAGATTTGTACAATTGAAACAAGTAAAAATAGATAGTTGTTAATAATAAAACACTTTAAACTTTCTCTCTGATGAAAAAGTGGGGAAAATACAAAATCTCCAAATCACAATATATGTATTAATTGATACATTTGTATGTGGAGCGAGTCAATAAATAGATTGGAACCTTCCTGCAGTAGAAAGGGATTTGATAAGGACACTTAGTATGTTCGGAATAGAATTCAAAGAATGAAGAGTGCGGGTCTGAGAAAGTTTGGGGTCTGTGGGGGAAGGTCTAGTGAAAGCGGGGAAAGAGGCGAAAGAGCCCGCAATGGGTCTCCAGAAATAAGTTTCAGGCCAGAGTGAAAGAATGGCGAGATAAAAGCTGTTTCGAAGAGACTTCGAGTGGGCGGAAAAATTGAGGGGCGGACACAAACAGAATAGAAAGACATAGCACAGAGAAAACACAATATATATATATATATGCGAGTGTACGTGTGTGTGTGTGTGTGTGTGTGTGTGTGTGTGCGTGTGTGTGTGTCTTATATGAAATTATGAAATGAAGAGAATCTCACTCTATGCAAGTGTTGTTTGTCCAGATTTTCTGAAAAATTCTAAACTCTAATTGTGCTCCACAACATCACAATCGCAGACTTCTCAGATTAACCTAACCTGACTTCACAAATCGTACGTGTCGTAGTTAGACAAGGGGGGGGGCAAACCAGGTATTTACTTTGATGTTGCTTCTCTTCAATTAGCAAAAGAAACAGTCTAACCTAACATTACCTCGCCTAAGATGACATTATGCAATTATAATGAATTCTGACTTTATTCGTAAACAGTCAAACAGAAGAAACAAAAATAGCGCACGCACACACACACACACACACATATATATATATATATATATATATATGATGAATAAAACCACCATTTTGTGTTTCCTTTCCTTCGTGGTTTTATTCATCATAAATATTTTTCACGTGTTACTTTCGTGAAATAATTTTCATATATATATATATATATGAAAATTATTTCACGAAAGTAACACGTGAATAATATTTATGCTGAAAATAACCGACTCAAACTCAGTGGTTATTAAAATTAAAACAAGAAATTAAAACAAGAGATAGTGCTCATGCGCTTTCGTCTAGCAGTGGTCGGCGAACTTTTTTGGGTTATTACCCCAAAATATATTTGAGGACGTACTCAGGACGTAAATTCGTAATATTCTAAAATTTAGAATAACGCCACATTTATGTAACAAAAATAAAAATATATGAAAAAAATACCAGCACAAAGTGTCTCTCATACCGCACGCATTACCCCCAAAAGTTTTAAATTTACCCCATTTGGGTAATTTACCCCTGTTCCCCGACCACTGGTCTAATTACATCCTCAGGAACACCCTCAGTTCCTGAGGATGTCATTAGATGAAAGCGCTTGAGCACTATTTCTTGTTTTCATCATATACTGTATATACTGTATATAAACTTCCTTAACATTTCCGTTGAATCATTCATTTAAACAAAGGTGAAGCCCTGCCTTTTAACCAGGCTAATATTGTAGGGTAATTCATCAGCTTCAACATTCAAGAGAGCAAGACAACGCTCCCTTTGAAAAGCAAAGTAAGAACTAATATATATCACTCTCAGTACCTTGTATCAGTCAAGTTTCGTTTATAAATTAACAATGGGTCTCCGTATGCAGGATTTTTAGACAAAATCTGTATTATGTACAATGTAGGCGTTAAAGGACCTGGCACTCTTCGTCTTTGCCCGGTAGGCCTACAGCCCCTTTGAACGGGGATGCCCACTCATTTTGGGGGAACTGAAGTACTCTTAAACTGTGCCCAAGAAGAGTGCGCTACCTAGTCTTGGTCGTACTAAACTGCCTTCCACCCCTCCCATCCCCACCTCTTCCCACTTCCGTATTTTACGATTGAACTCATATCCCAGATCATTATTTTTACTACACTGAATTGTAAAGAAGGATAAAATTACAAACTTGTGTTGATAATTCCTTTTTTCTTGTAATTATTTTCTATAGTTATTGAAATTTTAAGGAAATGCGCATTTTTGCCTTGCAATCGACTGAAAAATTAAGCAATGACGGGATAGTTTAACGTCCTTCGCAACATCTAGTCATATGACAAAACGGACTTACAGCTTTGCGTTGGATCTGAACCACGGGTTGCGACGATTATTAATCAACTATTCTCTAAACCCAGTGTCTCTTAACTTTGCTGATCGACGGGAAGCGGTATGCTTGGTGGTTAACCGGATGAGTACCTATGCCTCAGAGCAGTTTCGAATAACTTCCTTAATATAATGGGTTGTTTTTCACATTCACGACATATTAACCAAAAATAAATTACCTGCGACCTCGGGCCTGGCTTGCACATGTCTTTGAGCTGGAGGACTATGTTTAGACGTTAGGACCAACTACATTCATACTTTAAAGACCTACTTAATAGCTTCTGTAATGTAGCCGAGGCTTAGATTTAAATTAAAAATAAATCTGAGCATGTTACTATAGGGCTTATAGGGTGTGGAACCTTCTTGCGCATATATATATATATATATATATATATATATATATATATATATATATATAGAGAGAGAGAGAGAGAGAGAGAGAGAGAGAGAGAGAGAGAGAGAGAGAGAGCCTTTTGTTTATCAAAACTGTGCAGTAGATCATACGTTTATTTCGAAGTAGACTTCCTCATTTGAGGTATGTGCTGTGCCAAGTTTTTTTTTGTTTTCCGAATGAATGGTGCAAAAGAACTACGAAGTGAAGTTATCACTGAAGGTAAAGCTAACAAACCTAAAATGATGTCTTCAGTGCTCTTTTCACTGATTCGGAGAAGTTTGGTCTAATTTTAGTTTATTGGTATTTCTCTCATACGGTATAAGAATTTTGTCCTTTCCCAGATTGAAATCTTCGCTTGATTTATGTTGAAGCTTCATTAAAAATGTTTTGCAAAAGATCAGGTAAAAGGAGTTACGGTTCGTATTTGTACTTACGTAATGACTGTTTTTAACTGTTCCTAATGATACGCTTTTCAATTAATTGGTTTCCTGCAAAGTGTAGTGTGAATTTACATCATTTGTTGTCTTGCTTTGATTAGGGACGATAGATTTAAGAATGAAGGTTACATAACACCCACGAAAATAAATGCATTACATTATACACACATAGACTTACATCGATTATTAATAATTATCATTCTTACCTTACATTAGTACTGGAACACGTGACTGTGGGCAATATAGCCAACATCACCGGTCAATGAATTTCTTCTGTCAAACCAAACTTTGTTCATATATATATATATATATAAAACCTTAGTTAACCTTCGGTTAGCTTCCGCCCGAATTGTTCATTCTGACGAAGGTCAAGCTTGTCACTCCACCTTAGACCTACAGTTTAACGTGGAATCTGAATCACGCCTCACCAGCAGCCCAACTTCTTAACCACTAGGATACTTAGGGTACCCATTTATCTACCAACCAATTTCTTTATTGTGTGAAAGAATGAACAGCTGGGTTTTGATGCGCGCCGCCTGCCGTCACCGGGTCTCGATCCCGGGGCCGATAAATTCGTAGGCAGCTACGTTAACCACTACACCATCGTTTTATATATATATATATATATATATATATATATATATATATTTGTTTTAATATTAAAAATATGTGAACACATGTTTACAATAAAACAAGTTTGACATAAAACTTGAAAGACATTTCTAAACAAGTTTTGTTGGAAACACGTTCAAGAATACGAAATGTGTTTGGGTCTGAAAAATGCTCTGAAAGGTTTCAAGTTTCATCATAAACAATTTGTAACTGTAAATATGTTTTGATGATGATACTTTACATTTAAATGTAATTTTAAACATGTATATACATGTTTAGTATTTAAGCGCATGACTGTGTTACTTTTCATTTCAGTAACGATAAAAATTTTCAACGAAACAATGAAAGAATATACTGTAAAACAATGCATGAAAAATATTTGTCGGAATTTCGAACGGAAGCCCTCCAAAAGACATGCCTTCCTTGCTGCTTCCCAAGGTTAGGTGAAAGACTCCACTCCAAATATGTGTGACCATACTGTACATTACATAGCATAATTTTTACGTAAACAAAGAATCCCTTTAAATGTGAATAAAAAGGCCTTAAAACTTTCTTGCAAACGGCTGCAAATTCTCATGAAGAGGCGTTTATTACAGCCTATATTCTAATTAGCTATCTAATATTAGAAACTATTGCTACTTTATGAAAAAGTTTGATAAAGCCAAATAGATTAAGACTGAAATAATGGGCACATATTTACCTTGGGTTACTCAAAAATCTAAGTTTACCTTAGTATACCTTAGCGTGTTAAGGTTCCCGAAGGTTGTTTGATAAGCTATTGTAAATTTAATTATGTAAGCTTTTTTCAACGTTTTTAAAAGTTTTCATTCGTTGTAATTTACTTTGTTATATTACGTTCAGGCATTAAATGTTAAATATTTAAATCTAAACACTGTCATGATTTTTTAAACATGTGACATTTTAAAAGGTTTGTACGCTTTTTATTAACTGAAATAAAAGCATGAAATTTTTGCTGTACCTTCTCTACATATTGAGAATTAGTTCCCGAATGCAAAACGTGCTCTATGTGATGTCCTCTCAGCTCATGATACTTACACGATACTTTCAACGGAAGAGTCCTCTCCAACAGATTTTGTGCGATATGTGATAAAGGAATATCATAGCCACCAACATCACCAGGTCTGAACCCCTGTGACTTTTATCTGTTTTTTTTTTTTAATTACATAGAATCCACGCACAATAGAAGAACTGAAAGCATTAACTGCACAAAAACTTTCTTAGATTTTAACCGTACAGTACTCTGTCCAGAGTACTGCAGAATTTTGTTGTTCGTGTGCAAAGAGTTAATGAGCTGAGAAGACATCACCCTAGAGCAGTGGCGGCGAACCTATGGCACGCGTGTCCATTTGGGCACACGATCAAATTTGCCTGGCACGCCTAAGCATAGAAATTGTTATCCAAAAAATGGGTATAAAATAATAGACTTAATATTAATAATTTGGTGTAATATATATAAACTTTGGTGGGTACGCGAATTTTTTTTTTATGATTTACATAGTTTTTTTGGCACGCGACTGTAAAAACGTTCGCCACCCCTGCCCTAGAGCATGTTTTGCACTAGGGGACTAAATCTCCATGTGTAGAGAAGGTACAGTAAAAATTTCATGTGTTTATTTCAGTTAATAAAACTCATACAAACCTTTTAAAGTGTCATTTGCTTAAAAAAAAATCACCCCACCATATATATATATATATATATATATATATATATATATATATATATATACACACACACACACACACAGTATACATATATATATATATATATATATATATATATATATATATATATATACATTATATATATATATATATACACACACACACACAGACAGTGTATATATATATATATATATATATTATATATATATATATATATATATATATATGTTACGGCCTTTTTGCAAAATCGGCCTTTTTGCCAAAGAAAAAAGCCAATTTAGGTTAATTGAATGTCCGGTTAGGTCAACTGTTTGCCCTTAACATTGATTAGGTTGAGTCGTGATATTTTCGTTGTTTAACGAAAATAATACAGCTTAACCCTTTGGAAAAAGGCCGATTTCGCAAAAAGGCCGTAACATATATATATATATATATATATACACACCTGGTTACTCTGGTTTTTTGCTGCCGTCCGTTAGGTTTATCAAATCACCTTGGACCTACAGCTTATCATGGAAACTGAAGCACGATCCGCCAAGGAAGTCTAAAATTATGAAGACCTAGCTGGGACTTGATCCCACGAACTGCAACTTAGCAACCCAGCATCTCATCATCTGATATATATACAGGGTGGCGCAAAAGTCGCGCATCATAGGAATTTTCATTGTTGACTATAGTATATTATTTTTTTTCTTTTAGGTAGGGAATGGCTGCGAAATTAACAATAGACGAGAGGGTGAACTTGGTTTTAATGCATGGAATATCAGGTACTACAAATCGATGAATCGGTACAGAATTTAAATTCTGTACCGATTCATCGATTTGTTGTAGTATTCCATACATTAAAACCAAGTTCACCCTCTCGTCTATTATTAACTTCGCAGCCATCCCCTACCTAAAAGAAAAAAAATATATTATAATCAGCACTGAAAATTCCTATGATGCGCGATTATTGCGCCACCCTGTATATATATATATATGTTACTGATTTAAAAATGTTGTGTTAAATTTTAATGCTGCTGTAGCTCAGTAGTAAGGGTCCGCGATTCTGGCTTGTATACAACATACATATTTAAACAAATGGATGAGGTAGATTAAATAATTTTTTTTTGTATCTTAACCGCTGTTAATCGTCATTGCTTTTGAGTTCATATGACATACTGTACTGGACGATTTTATTTCTCAGGCATATGATAATATGGACTTAAACAGGAGTTGTAAACTTCACAGCTAAATAAAATGCACTACATATAGATTGTTTTCACAATGACATTCATAACAAGATTACAATAAAGCTTAGAATTTTTTTCACGCAAGACGTGTTGGGCAGAAAGAGGTTGAAAATCGTCGGTGTACACAAATTAATACTATGCTGTTTCTTTCTTAATTCATTGTAATTATTTTCAAAGTACATTTGTACATAGTATCAAGTAATAAATTTCCTTCACGCGTGTTTGTTACAGCAGACAGCTGAAGGTGCATAAATGTAGACGGAAAATGTGTTCGATGCGATATTAACACCCTTCGCTTCCACTGTAAATCAACTGCAGCTGACAGTAATTCGTTACTGGCCATTTGTTTCCCGTATATTTTCTTTGAGTTCCCAAAAGCAGGAACGCTCGAAAACTTTTTCCGAGAAAATAAAGGTTTATTACGCTATTGAAATGGAAAAGTTACCCTCAAAATAATTAAATAAAGTTGAAATTTGAGATTTAATCCGTGACCATGAACGATCTAGATCATTTAAGTTCCTAATTAAGAGCCTAATTTATTTCTCTTTAAAGTGATCAAGATTTTCCAACTAAAACTATTACAAAATAAGTCTTAATGACGTAAGATAGAGTGATTTAACTTGAAAATTAATACAAATGCAGTAGTCGTCTATGCAGTGCGATTTTAGGGTTTTGCTCGTACCAAAAATGGACAAAGTTTAATTTACATTTTTTGGGGAATTAAAAACGTTCAAATTAAATTGCAAAACTGTTTTTGAAAGACTTTTAAATGATAGAATTTCAATAAATTAAGGCACAAAATGGTGAGATTTTAAACGAAGATGACCAAACTTTCCAAAGCTAACTTAATGTAACCTAATCTAACGTAATGCAATATACCTTACATGAATTAAATCAACCCGTATGAAATCGATGTTATCGATGTTGGTGTATGTAGAAATTCCTTATTTTATCTTTATTCGAGCATACTTTCTACTTTCAAAATGAAAAAAAAAAAAAATTCTACGCTCTCTGAAAATGATAAATCGTAACTGCATTTCTATCTATTTCCACGACCTAAGCTAGCCTAATTTGGATTCATTATATATATATATTTTTTTTTTAGGGCGACGATGTATATAACCTTGGTTAACCTTGGTTTTGCTTCCTCCCGAATTGTTCATTCTGACGAAGGTCAAGCTTGTCACTCTACCTATATATATATATATATATATATAATATATATAGAGAGAGAGAGAGAGAGAGAGAGAGTGACAAGCTTGACCTTCGTCAGAATGAACAATTCGGGAGGAACAAAACCAAGGTTAACCAAGATTATATACATCGTCGCCCTAAAAAGTTTTTGGGTCAATTTTTTGTTGTAAACCGATCTAGACATTTGGGTAGATAATATAATTGGCTTCAAATTTACTGGTATACTATTTTATAAAATTATCCATAGAAAAATGAGATATTAAAGATTTTGTAAAGTGCATGAAAAGGTTCACTGCTGCTACGGACCTATTATATAGAAATTTATTCTTATTTTGGCTTGTTTATAGTTAGAGTGGTGTTTTGAGGTCGGTTGTTGGTCTTGGTGGGGTTCAGCGTACAACATTAGTTTTAAGAACAGCTTGGGGCTCTTGCACCACGAGGAAATTGTATATTGGATGGAGCGTTGATTTAACACGTCCAGCGTATTCCTATTCTCTCCTTCAATTCTTGCACACTGTTGATTCTGGTTCCATGGTGCACTACTCCTTCCATGTTTCCCCGAACCGAATAATCAACGGGATTCAATTTTTTTTCTATTGGGCGGTCAAAGACTGGACCCATTGTTGAATGAGGAACGTTCCCGTACAAAATCAATGGTGGCTTGAGACAGTGATGTCGTCGAGACCGAGACCGAGACTGAGACCCGAAAAAAGGTCTCTAGACCGAGACCGAAACCGAGACCATATGCAATTTTTGCACGTATTCGATATTGTGTAATGGCTAATTCCTAAATCCTGTATTTCACATTCAGGAATAAAGATTCTAAAGAGATTAACAAGTAAAAATTGCAAAATTTACTCATAATTTATTTACAAATTCATAGTTTGTGACATTTTTCAGCAGTTAACTGCCTACTTAAAACAAGATAAGTGTTCGTCGCAGTTGAAGAACATCACAATTATGTAGTCGAGGCCATCATGACCGAGACCGAGACCTAAGCACTCGAGAGCAAGACCGAGACCAAGATCAGAATAAAAGGTCTCGAGTCCTACATCAATGGCTTGAGAAGAGTGTACCGGTTTTCAATCTTGCATGAAAGTGAAGTCTAGCGCCTGATCTTCAATGCAAGGCAACAGGCCGGAGAAGACATCTTCATATAGCATTTTGAATTGGTTTTCATCTCTCTTTCAGCAAATATAAGGTCACTTTTGCCTACAAAGGAAACGGCAATATAACCATTGCTCAATGAAATGTGACTGTTCCCTCAAAAGCCATACAGGCGCAATTTCTGCTTTCTTGTCCACATTGGCAATGATACGGTCAGTGTGAATATTTTAGGTATTCCCACGATAAACTTCTCGCCGTAAAACCGTTTTTGCGGCCGTTCGCCCTTGGTCCCTCCTTCCTGCATAAAAAAATAAAATTAATATGAACGCAGGATAAGAATTCTTCAGAAATATTTGAACATCAGTTGATGTCAGATGCGTAACATTACTTGATTTTTTAATCGAACGGGTCATCTTGTTATTTTTAATTGAGAATTAATATATATTTTTTTAATTACGAGGTAACTAAGGTGACGATTCGTAACTAAGGACGAACATGACGTCATCACTCACATTTTCTTAATTTTTAAGAAAAGGAATTTACACCTAATGATTTAGTGTCTTCACTTTTTTTACTTTAACAGTTTAAATAAGAATACGAACGAAAGGTAAGTTCAATAAGTTGTTTGAACAAATATGGCGACATCCTCGCAGAAATGGTTTGACGTCACTGTCGTCAGTATTTTTTTTATAGGAACGATAATATAATGGAAATTATTTTACGCGCTATAAATCCTACTACAATTTCACATTGTGCTTCCTCACAAGATTAAATAGATGCGCATAAATAAGAGGGTTCTAAAAAGAAGGTGGACCCTCCACGAAAATTGAAGCGCACAGAATTCAGTATTTTCATTCTTGAAATTATGTTAAATTAAATTCAACATTTTAAAACGAGGAAAGATTGAAAATATGATTTGAAAGGTGTGTCGATTTCAATATGGTGATTCTTCTTGTTTATTGTCGAATGAGTAGCTCACAGCGAGTAATAATTTTTATCTGGAGCGTATGTATAAGATAAAATAGTTTATGGAGTCGTTGCTTGCTATTCTTTTATTCTCAGCGGTTGTAAACTGCGGAACTCAGACATGAATTGAATGCTGTGTGTAAGAAATGCAGATTAGATGCGTTAATTAATGCGGTGATGCATTCGTTGCCTCAGCCTTCATTTGGCGAAAGATAAAAATTATATGGGCTCTACAAAACCATAGAACTTACTTTTTATCTATATACATCTCTCTCTCTCTCTCTCTCTCTTTCTCTGTCGTCCATATATGTATATATATTATGTTGTTACACATTTCGTCTCGGTGCACATCGTGTTTTATAAGTATTAATAGAGCAACTGAATTTATCTGGTCTAATGAGGGTTTTACGCGTGTCACATAACGCATTCATGACATTAGCACTTTATTTAAAGGTGTTTAAAACGAGGGCAAACAGGACAAGAGAACAGAATTTAATTGAGGCTCATCAAAGGCTTATTCTCTTTAGGCTTAAAAGTGCCGCAAACGCATGATGAATTGACAATTTTCAAACTATTTCTTTTTAAACAAATCTTTTCTGCGATGTTTGTGACTGTAGAATGAGGATTACTCTTCCCTTATTAATAATTAATTAATTGTAGCTTCATGAAAATAAGGTGCGTTATATCACTGATAATGAATAGTGTAACCTGCCTTTGTACTTAGAGCGAAAAAGTAAAAATTCTGTTATATGATATTATCTTAAAATCTTTACGTTATTATTAATTACATATATGTACGATTTATTTTAATATATTATTGTTATTATTATTATTATTATTATTATTATTATTATTATTATCAGTATTATTAATAATGTTAAATTTTTTTAACTACTTATAGATGCCAGTGTTTTAGATAAAGGCATTTTACTAAATGTTAGTAAGGAAACGTTCCCACCTTAGTATTTTAATTTACACCGTAAAAATGTTTAAAATTCCATCGCATAAAATATATATTTTAATACTTTGAAATGTTTTATAAGTTCTATAAAAGAAATACACCCAAAATTCAACAACCAAATAAATGTTTCTCTGTCGAAACTTTCCTTTAAATTCTATATTGTTTTATGGTCGTAAAAAGTATTGTTTCAAGTTACAACTTTCTATAAACATTATCTAAAGGCGATGAAGGCATTAAAAAAAAAAGATGAAAATATTTACCCTCGATCAACCCTACACAACATAAAATTACATTTAGGACAAACCCAAAAAAAATTGGAGAAGCGGCGGATGGAAAATTTGTATTTTAATATTTTAACGTACGCTCATTTGGGACATGTTCTGACAAAATGCCGCACGTTTTTAGCTTTCCGAAAATGTTTCTTGAAAGTCCTATTTAAACTTTTCTGTAAATTTATCCACAAATGAAGAATCCTGTTAAAGGATTTTATTTTTTTTTACATTTTTAACCTTAAAATATACATCAAGGATAAAATTTGAAATTGATCTTTCAACAAACTCGATAAATGCAATTCAGATTAATGACAGTAATTCCTCTTTCGTAATAACAAAAGTTAAGTAGGAATATAGATTATATTTCCTAAGAGACTGAATTAAATAAAGAATTTTTGCCTTCACTGAACACAGTAAATAATAATAAAAAACAAAAACAAAAACTTGTTAATAAGTCTACGTAAAAGAGTACCCACGTTTCACTATGGAAAACGTAAAAACGAGGAGAGTATCCTCTCACGACCACGATTCGAAATCGACTGAGATTTTCCAGATGGAAAACCAGGATGGAGGTTGTCTTTGGCACTGAAATTGATTTAAGGCCTTCCAAGTTTAGATGCCTCGTTTGTATATAATAAGACCCGCGAAGCGGATAAATCACAATCTAAAAACTGTCCATAATAATTGTTGGACCAATAATATCATATACTCGTGTATATATATATATATATATATATATATATATATATGGCTTTTTTTGTGACGGTACGCGCCGGTACGGCGTACCGGCACCTTTTTTTTCAGAGCGACGTTGACACACGTCCGCTCTAATAAATTAACGTTCCCAGCTCGACTGACTCATTTGGCGGGAACAACAAATTCACATGACAATTCGTTGGCTGACGAGAAGGGGGAGGGGGCAAGGAAGAGGGCAGGCGTGGGAGAGGAATTTTATAATTTATGAAGATATGAATACCGGCACCTCTTTTTTTACCAAAAAAGCACTGTATATATATATATATATATATATTCGCAAGGACTAGAAGCAACATATGAAACACTGGCAAATATATCCTCATTCTTTATTCCAGAAGACATGCAAATACAGTATAGGGAATCACTCGAAACTTTGTGCTCTTCGAGAGAAGGGAGGATATTATTAATTACTTTCTCTCCCTGAGTGTGAACTGCTGCAATCCAATTCAGGAATGAGTTCTGAATCGTGTATCACACTGTATGAACAAGAAGATTCTATTAATTAAATTCAGGCAATTAGACGAACAGATACAGTAAACACAATAATTTTCATAAAAGTCATGGAACGCTGATATCGCTTCGAATAAACAAAATTTTTCTGTCTTACTTTTTAATTTTAGTCAATAATATATGACATGTGAACCCTCATATATATATATATATATATATATATATATGATGGTGAGATAGATGTCTGCTAGGGAATCCAACGCAAGCGGCCGCTACAAGAGCAGTGTGTCCGCAGTCCAGGAATTGAGGGACAAAATCTTCATTGCGTTCTCCACATGACTGCACTCTATGAGAGTGTATTCTCATGAGTAAGGTTTTATATATATATATATATATATATATATTAGGCCGGGTCGAAATTTTATATTGAAAAGGTACATATTGTGAGGGTTTTTAATGGAACAGAGGAACCCCCTCATAAATTATTTTCGCTATTTAAAGCCTCCTACCCATGGCACAATTTTTAATTTTTTGACCTATATTGAAGGATATTCCATTTATACGAGACATACTCTACATTCAGGTTCTTTGATGACAAATCTTTATTAACGTATAATATTTTATTTAATAATGTACAGTATTAGAAAATTTAATTAAATAAAATAATATATTCAGAAGAAAAAATTAGAGGCATAATAAATGTGCTAAAATTCAATTTACTTTTTCATTGTTCCTTATCACATCAAAAGGGAAGAAATTTTCAATATCATTAGGAAATTTTATTTCATATGTTTCTTACTCATTCCATTGGGCCTTCCATTCAAACTTGGGCAGTTTTCGCCTTGATTCTAATGAGTTTAAGATAAACTTTTGACGGTTGTCATATCCTATTCTTTCCTGACATGCTTTTGTTACTAGGTTCACTGCCCTTTCCACACTTTGACTGTGGCATGGAAAAGAAGCTATCTGCAGTGGCTTACGTCGAGCTTGTAGTAGCTCATCGTCGCTAAAATTGTTTAGCAGCGTTGGAGGAGTAATGATCTCTTTTTGCCAATCGATCATCTCGGTGTAGTTAGTAGAGTGGAAATTGAGGGTTCGAGGCAACTTAAAGTTTCTGGTACCTGAAAATCCTGTTCTTGAAAGGATAATTTTCTGAATAGCTTGCTCCCTAATTTCTAGTCTCTTGTCAGTTAACATTGATATGAATATATTTTCTGGGTGGGTAAAGTAGGCGTTATTCTTTAATACTGGTTCTATGATTGACCTATGTTGTTCATCTAAATTTCGAAGCAAGCACATTAAATGCCAAAAGTTATATGCACCATCAGTTGCATTAGGATGAGATTTTATCCAAAACCACCCTGGAGCATAGAACTGCATAATAATCTTGACTATATCTTGAAGGTTTTTATCGGGATTTGGCGTTGAGATATATAATCGAAGGACCCTGTTGGCTAAAGTTAGCCAGCGAGCATGGTGAAGGGTACCTGGGGATCGAGTGGACAGATGTTGAGAAGTGTCTCCAGTTTTCACTGCCAGACGCATATCATATAGATATCTTTGATCACTGCTTAGCTCCTTCACAACATTTGCTGAAATTTCTTTAATGTTTCCCTTTACGCGAGAATATTTGACTACCTCCAATTTTGTTTAATCTGTTTTCAGTTTATTCCCACTTGAACCCACAAAAGTATTTGGACCTGTTGTTTTACCATCAATAGCTTTGTAGACGTGCATAAAAGGCAGCTCATTCAAATGCAAGAGGCACACCAACCACTGCACTGGTCTGTTAAGATGAATTTCAACCAGTTTTATGGCTCCACCAATTTTTCCTGTATTTACAGGTGTACCATCACACAGTAAAACTTTGATAGTATTTGTGCTGTTCGAGTCTGTAATAATAGTTATCAACTCTTCTGCTATGCAGCGAGCAGTTCTATTATCTGGTGTGACATGGTCTACATAGATGCTTCCAGGTTATTTCACAATAACATGTGTTCTTCTTTTATCTTTCCACTTTTAGTTAATGTGTTATCTTTCCTTCCATGAAATCCAAGGCACTCCATCTTCAGATTTTCGGATTTAGACCTAAAAGTATTTGTTTCACCCATGCGATTTCTTTCTCTTTCTAATTTTTTTCTGTCAAGAATGTTGGTGTGGTTAAGGATCCCCATATCTTTTAAAGCTGCATTGACTATTGCAGCTGCAGCTGTACAACTTACACGATAACGATCTGCTGTTAATGCTTCGTTTTTATAGGAGTGCCTGTTCTGAATATTCTCAATCAATTCTAAATCGGCCTCATAATCTACATCCTGACTCTCTGAATCTACATCCATGTCTTCTTCGATATTTTCTATAAATTCCGATGGTAAAACATTGGTGGCTTCAGTCATTTCTTCCTGTGCTTTTAGTTGACGGTTTCTTTGTTGAACTGGCTATGTGATCAATTGGTCCTAACTGATTTTTTCTTTGTGTTTGACCCACAAAAGACTCCCATTTTGTCATTGGTATTTTATCCTTACACCTGCAAGATTTCCTATCAATTCCCTTATCATAGCATTCACAAGAAGATATATCAAACATTTCATCATACTGAGCTACTTTTGAGGCAAACTTTCATTTCTTCGATGTAACGGCACCTTGTTCAATTTTGAGGCTTCTTCTATTAGTCAACTGACTTTAGGATAGATACCTTTGGTGTTAATCGTAGGAAAAGAAAATTTCATCCAAATGTCTTCAATATCTTTTACAACAACCCTGTAACAATCGTTAGCAGTTGCTGATCCTTTTGATTTAGCTTCTTCACGGCGGTGCACAAAAAGGTAGTGTTTCACAACATCTGCTTTTGAAGGAGTAATGGCTGCTGGGAATTCCGTAGGATATCCAAAGGCTGCATTTGAGGACTTGCTTCTAGTAGTCATAGTTTATATTCAGAAGTAAAATCAAATTATATGTAATTTATAATTTATGATAATTCAAATTATAATTAAAGCAAATGCAAATTATTTCTATTTATCTGAAAAATTATTTATATTTATCTGAAACATAAAAATATCAAGCATTAAACAAACAACTTATCATGTAACATATAACAACATTAAACATATGCAAATATGAAGGTAAAAAAGGGAGGAGGAACATGTGATAGGGGTAGTAGGGTAGCACATGCTTGATTTTTTAATATTTTGTTAAAGTGATAAAGAAACCTTCTCACATAGTGTACTTTTTAAGAAATAACATTTTTTTTCCCCTTTAAATATATGCAAATATGAGGATAAAAAAGCGGGGTGGGGTATGTACTAGGGGTAACAGGGGTAGCACATGCTTGATATTTTAATAGTTTGTTAAGATGATAAAATGAAACTTCTCACATAGTGTACTTTTTAAGAAGTAAATATAATATATACCTTACCTTACAACTTTACAAAGGTTCCGCTCGATGATTTCTCATTTCGCGAAGGTCAAGCTTGTCGCCCCTCCTCCTATATATATATATATATATATATATATACATTTAACTGCAAACACGCAGTATAATTAACGTAAAGAACGACGCTTGTATAGGAGATATACCGCGCAAGATGAGAGAGAGAGAACGAAACAAATGAAAAAATGAGGTAACCACCCGGGAATCGAACCCTGGATCTTCCGATTGCCGGTCAGATATGATAACCATTACACCATGGGCCTCATGAGGCCCATGGTGTAATGGTTATCATATCTGACCGGCAATCGGAAGATCCCGGGTTCGATTCCCGGGTGGTTACCTCATTTTTTCATTTGTTTCGTTCTCTCTCTCTCATCTTGCGCGGAATATCTCCTATACAAGCGTCGTTCTTTACGTTATATATATATATATATATAATATATATATATATAATTATATATTGGATAATTTTTATTTAAGAAATTGACACCAGTCCGATGTTCCTTTTGAAGATTTAGTACATCCTGTGTGCTGCCATCCGAAGAAAGGCTGTTCATTTCGGAGGGTTAATCTTGATGCACTTCCTTGGTTTTGGTTCCTACTTTTGTTATGATACTCGTGGGTCCCTTCAAGATCAAATAAAAGAGGATATGGGTGTGAACACAATTCAATTTCTCTCATTTTATTCATTATGCTCTTGACCAAATGTTATTCTGCGTTTTGTTGGTGGATTCCTCGTCTATAAGCTCATTAGCATAAGACTACAGTAGGTACAATAAGATTTTCTGTGAATGTCACCAGTGGAGAGATTGCTTACGTTTATTTTTGCCCTAATAAATGGGTTCTGGATAATACTTCTGGGAGGTTTATTTTTAAAACTCAGGAACAGTCTTTAGCAGTGGCCCAAATTCTCCTACAGTTAGTTGGTTCAAGAGTAATAGATACATATATACTTACATACATACATATACGGTATAGATACTAGAATTCCGATACGCTTTCCGCAGCCAAAAAATATCCGAAGCACAACCTATGGGAAGACAGGGAGTAGCGAGTGCGTTACTGAAACCTTCCCGGGTTCTCCCTAGTAGCATGGGCGTAAAATGGGAGAGTGCAATGCAATTGCAAATGTTGACCAATGTTGCATAAGGTTATGCAACAAGGGGGAGGTGGATGTTATGCAACAAAGGGGGAAAGGGGAATGTTGCAAGATGTCATGCAACAAGGGAGAAGGGAAATGTTGAAATATGTTATGCAACAAGGGAGAAGGGCAATGTTGTAAGATGTTATGCAACAAAGGTGGGGGGAATGTTGCAAGAACAACAAGGGGTTATGCAACTTGGAGGCGGAGTTATCCCCCAAGAGAAAGAGAGAGGAGAAGGAGAGAGAGAGAGAGGAGGAGAGGTGTTCGCCTGGCAGGAGCCAAACGCATATTAAGACTTCAGCCGAGAGGCCGTTGCCTTAATATGCTCCGAATCGGCCAGTTGGCTTATCTGTCTGAGTTGCCAGATTGCGCTATTTATTTAATTAAAGCATATATTCTGGCTTAATCAGCCAGTTGGCTTAGATGCTGAGTTGACAGATTGCCCTATTTATTTAATTAAAGCATATATTCAGGCTCTCCGCCAGTTGGCATAATCCGTCAGTTGGCTTAGAAGGCCTAACCAACCATTTGGTATAATTACATAATAATAATAACGTTTATATATCCAACCAAAAGAATTAAATAAAACACCACCACATCACTCTCTTTATTTAGACGAATTATTAGATTGGCATAATCCGTCAGCTGGCTTAACCCGCCAGTTGACTTAGAAGACCTAACTAGCCATTTGGTATATTTAAATAATAATAATAATAACGTTTATATATACAACCAAAAGAATTAAATAAAACACCACCACATCACTCACTTTATTTAAATGAATTATTGGATTGGCATAATCCTAGTCGGAGGTGTACGTGCATTTGTGTGCGTTTTTCCCCATTCAGCTGACTTAAACCGCCAGCTGGCATAACCCGCCAGTTGACTTAGATGGCCTAACCAGCCATTTGATATAATTAAATAATAATAATAATAACGTTTATATATACATCCAAAAGAATTAAATAAAACACCATCACATCACTCTGTTTATTTAGACAAATTATTGGATCCAATTTCACGAAATATATTGAAAATAAATATTTCCTATGCAAGCGAAGGAATATATGCAATAAAAAATAATAATAGCATAAGAACTACGAACGAGGAGTGTATATATATATAATAAAAAAATAATAATATACAAACCCGGACCTATCCAAATTGTTCATTCTAATGAGGGTCAAGCGTGTCACTCCACCTTAGACCCACAGTTTAACGTTGAATCCGAACAACGTCTAAAATAAAATGTTAAAACACTCATTAACGCAATAAAATCTAATTTCAGGGTAAAAAAGTTTAAACAGCGTAACCATACAAAACATCACTCGGAATTGTCCTGAAAATGAAAGAAAAAAAAATAAGCAACAAGAATCAGCCCACCTATGAAAATATAAAAATTGATGAATATATATATATATATATATATATAATAAAAAACAAATTAATTTATCAAAAGAATTTACGAAAATAATTTCTCTATTTCAATTAAACAAATTTTCATCTTTTTATAACAAATTTTGCTTATTTTGAAGTCTCACACAATTTATATATGGCAAGCATAATAAACTTAAACAGTCCGAATTTGACCCAGTATAAATTAGTGTCTTTAACGATTATTTTTCGACTTTAAACCTTTAAATTAACTTAAAATTATAAAGCGAAGTAAAACTACAAAGCGATGCTTGTAAATCCATTATTTACATCGTCAAAAAATAATCTTACAAACTCGACTAGATTCTGGAAAATTTTGCTACTTCTTTATTGAATCACTTAGAATGCTCTACTCTATATATGGTCATATATACACATACATACGTACAGTCACGGCAAATAGAACTGGGACCTTTCCATATAGAATTTGGTTTACTTTGAAAATATGACAAATGAGCAATTTAACACTTACATTAATATTTAGTTATGTTGCCCTTGGCCTTCATGACCATCGGGAGACGTTTCGGCATGCTATCACTCAGGTTTTGAAAATAATTCAAGGTCATGTTCTTAATACACAACAACTTGATCTCGCACTGCAGACTACCGAGCGATGTGGTGTCGATGTTTGAAAGCTTCTGCTTCATGACATTCCAGTAGTTCTCGATGGGATTCAGGTCAGGGTTATTTCCTGGCCACTTCAGCACGTTAATATTATTGTCAGCAAGCCACTTTGACACTTTTTTCACCTTATGACAAGGCGCACTGTCGTGCATGAAAACAGTGGCGCCGTGTATTTCGTAAAAATTAAGCAGATGGTCCTCTAAAACAGTAATATACCTGTCTGCATTCATGATAGTGTTTTTGGGCAAGAAATACAGACCACCGAGCCCATGAGAACCACTGAAACAACCCCAAACCATCACTGATGTCGGGTGCTTGACGGTGCAGATGGTGTACAAAGGGTGGTATCGGCTAACATTGGGGGGTCGTCACACCTTACCAGCACGACTTGGAATACACTGAAAGGTGCTTTCATCCGACCACATGACATTCCTCCAATGCTCAGGGGTCCAATCCTTATACGTCTTAGCAAAAGTAAGCCGTTGCTCCCCCCATGCGTTTGGTCAGGAGTGGCTTCCGTGCGGCGCTTCTGCTGGGAAGTTGAAGATCCTTCTGGAGTCGATGACGTATGCAGCGTAAGGACACGTTCTGTAGCAATTTTGGGTGACTTCCTTTAAGCTGGGAGGCGGTCATTTGTGGGTTCTTGATAACTTCTCGCCGCAGAAGGTTATCTGTGGACATTGTCGTCTTCCTAGGGCAACCACGGTAAGGTTTGTAGGCAGGAACAACGTTTGGTGGTAGGCCCACAGCCGCAGCAAGCAAGCGCATAATGATGGATTTCCCCCGGCCGCTACGACGACAAATTTCCTTGATGGGGACTCTCTCTTGCCTCCAAGCAATAATACGTGCTTTCTCCTCTTTAGAAAGATTGGTAGCACCCATATTCACTGTATGACTAAAAAATTATAACGTCACAAAGCACAAGCTCCGTAATCCTGGGCACTTAGGTTGGAGCGGTAAAGGCAGTAACACTCCCCACAAATGCTACATGCACATTAGGGTGGCCCACTTTTCAATTTTTTTGGGAAAGTATAGGTGATCGTAGTTTTTCCCATTATTTGGCACTATACTAGCACATTGGTACCATTTTTAAAAAAAATTGATCAATATTTAGGGGTCTCGCATCGACCTTGAAATTACTAGTTTTTTTTTTAAATGCGTACTTTTTAACTTTTTACTGAATCAAGATAAATCATTAAGTAGGGATGTTTTCTGAATCCTCTTAATGAGAGAAGTCGTTTGGTGTGCCTGCCAATGTCATACGACTAACGGTTTAAAGGTTGTGCCTGTATACAGGTAATACCAATGTGCTAGTATAGTGCCAAATAATGGGAAAAACCACGATCACCTATACTTTTCAAAAAAATGAGTCACCATACCTGGGCGGAATGTATAATGTATATAGGTAATTAGAAAATGCACTATGCCTGTGCCAGGTACCTAACCTATTTCTTTTTTTGCAGATCATAACATTTTGAAATTCTGTCTGAGTTCCTCATCCTTTGTCATGGACAAATCGATGGCAACCATAACTGGAAGAACTCTTGAAGCTACAAATAGAGAGTCATCAAAAGGAAAGGCGAAAATAACATCGCTACCTTCTCTAAGATCGGCCTCGGACATTTTTTTAGTGGGCCAACCGTCGTCCTCCATCAGTGGTAGCAAATTGCCAACAACACGGCAGGTTTTGCAATACTTCCTCAGTGTTATCCAGTACACTGCTAACAGGAAAGACGCATTCAAAGAAACCGTAAACAACGTCTTAAAGTTTTGGAACATGTCCCGCATTAAAACAATCACAAAGCTCAACTGCGAACGGAAGCTAGATGCATTGTGGAAAGAGTGGCACTTACTCAAAAAGAGCAGAAAACGAGAAACTGACGCCGGAGGAAAACGGCAGAAGTTTTCGGACAGTGTGGACAAGCTGTGGGATATCGGAGCATCTGACGCTGTCGAAGATATAAAGAAGAATCGACTGCTGTCCGACAAGGACAAGAAAGAAGACATTGACTTCTACCTCGATCAACGTGGTCCTCGGGTGGCAACGATGAGCGGGAACGAAAAAGTTTTCGCCCCTGTAGCAGCTGATGCGCCGTTGAATGACCTGGTACTATACCAGCGTTTTCTGGGGTATAGGGCAGTGGACCGCGAGGTGGCAGAAGCGTCACTGGCAGTGATGAGGCGGCACTTCTGGTATCTGAGGCCTCAGACCGTCATCTTCGCTCTATGCAGCAACAAGGTGGATGGCACTGTGAAGCAACAGATGGAAGAGAAGCTGTCCCACCTCCCTGTACCCAAAGACTTCACATACGAGAACGTCTCAGTCGACGAGATGACGCTACTCCCCGACCTGATCGACGAGTCCTCCTGGTTCTTATTTGCAGGTCTGAAGATGTATGGGTCTTCGTGGCTCACCCTGCCAACTGATAAGTGGGATGAGAACGAGGACTTTTGTCGTCTGAAGGATGTGATCTCTAATCTCCAGGTCACCAATGACGTCGCTGAAAGAGGAGTCCAACTGATACAAGACTATGCGAACACGGTCACAAAGGACGAGGCACAGCTGCAGGATCTTCTGCAAGTGGTGGAAAAGAACCGGAAAGAGCTCGGCGACTTCAAGAAGTCATCACTCGCCACGATGACATAGCACAGAGGGATAACGTTGCAGCCAGTGACGTGTGATAGTGGTCAATACAATGCAAAAGTGATTGTTTAAGTTATTGTTTCTTTCTTCCTTATTTGTCTGCTATTTGCTGATTTTTTTGAAAAGTATAGGTGATCGTGGTTTTTCCCATTATTTGGCACTATACTAGCACATTGGTATTACCTGTATACAGGCACAACTTTTAAACCGTTAGTCGTATGACATTGGAAGGCACACCAAACGACTTCTCTCATCAAGGGGATTCAGAAAACATCCCTACTTAATGATTTATCTTGATTCAGTAAAAAGTTAAAAAGTACGCATTTAAAAAAAAACTCGTAATTTCAAGGTCGATGCGAGACCCCTAAATATTGATCAATTTTTGTAAAAATGGTACCAATGTGCTAGTATAGTGCCAAATAATGGGAAAAACTACGATAACCTATACTTTTAAAAAAAAATTGAAAAGTGGGCCACCCTAATGCACATTGAGAGCCGTTGATTTATCCCATACTCACGCTCTGCTTCCTGGAAAGTTGCCAGACACCGCAAGATTATTTCGTCACTCGTATAGAGCCACTCCGGCAAATTAAACTGGGGCAGCTTGACAATGGAGTTTATATGGAAAGGTCCCAGTTCTATTTGCCGTGACTGTATATATATATATATATATACATTATATATATATATATATTACCTAAAAATGCGTCACCATACGCTCCAACATTTTAAACCTTACCGTATAAAAATCAACGCGAAAAGAAAACAAACAATTCTCGAATCCCGACTCTAATTTTGACTCCACATTATTACGGCTACGACATGACAATCAGAGAAATTTTGAGTTAAAGCGGTTTGGAAATCTAGACTCCAACGAGAAGAGAACATTTTTTTTTTTTTTGACCGCGAAAATTACGAAAATGCTCGCTATGAGAAGAAATTTCGAAAAATGATGTGCGCCATCTTGAAAAACAGTTACAATGATTGTTAAGGAAGGATAATCGAAATTTGATGCAAATGGGATAACACAATGCATCTTACTATTTAAATAATCGAACAAGAATATTTGTTAATGCTATAATACGGGTAGCAACAATTTTGACCGAAATATAAGGCGACACAGGAAAGCCCTTATATTTATATGAAGGAACACCGCGTAGCCATCAAAATGTTGTGTTTAATTTCTTTAAGGGCACATTCCTTCTTTATTATATTTCATTATTTACTGTACTTTCTATTCATTTTCTCTCTATCTTTCATTTATCGTCCTCTTTACTCTCGTTTCGCTGTGCTTTATAAATACGGGTAGCACGTGACCGAGTTTGAGACGCCATTATGATTCGAACAATGCAAAGGAGACCGGGGATTGATTATACACTAATTACACTTTACTAACTTTTATTTATGCTGATACGCTTTTAGATAAGCGGGGTAATGCGAGGGGGTTGGGGAGTAACGTTAACATTTTATGTCGGAGAGAGACGTAATATTATTCCAAATTTACAACTATATCGTAACACACAGAAACGCCTGCTTAAGCCCAAGGCCGTCCGATGACTGAAGGACATTTCTGCCCACACAATCGTTTTCACGAGCTAAACACATTTTTATTCACACTCCGTCTAATTCTGCGTATTTTCAAAAACATTTAAAAACGTAGAAGACTGTGATCTCTCCAACAATAAAGAATTATGAAATGCATATATATATATATATATATATATATATATATATGTATATGTGTATATATATATATATATATAATATATATATATATATATATATATATATATATATATATTTTTTTTTTTTTTTTTTTTTTTTTTTTAGTTCAGGAAGAACCGATTCGCCTCTATTTAAAGGGCATATCTCAGCGGAAAAACAAAGAAAAAGTGAGAGGAAAGACAGAGGAAAAAGAAAGGGTGGAGGGGACAGTCGAAGTGGAAAAAGACCAAGGATGACAAGGACTGCAGGGTCGAGCCCCATCATCCTTGGGTGCTAGGGCCGGGAGGGCGCACATGAAACCTCCAGGAACAAGCACGTACAAACGAGCACAAAGAGCACTCAAGAGCACGAGCTTAGAACCCCCTTGCGGGAATATATATATATATATATATATAATATATATATATATATATATATATATATATCGGCTATTGATTGGTGGCGCGGAAAACGCAGTTTAATAATAAACAGGAACACCAGAGAAAATACAAACATCCTTCAAGGTTTAATAGTACCAACGTTTCGGAATGTACTATTTCCATCTTCAGGGCTAAAACAATAAAAATCCAAAT
Source organism: Bathynomus jamesi (assembly GCA_023014485.1). NCBI lineage: Eukaryota > Metazoa > Arthropoda > Malacostraca > Isopoda > Cirolanidae > Bathynomus > Bathynomus jamesi. The sequence continues at coordinate 790,968 of JAJOZX010000670.1, forward strand.
CACATACAAAATACAAATTGCTTAATAACAATTTAAAATAAACTTAAAAAATTATAAAATTACTGTAGCTAAGAAAATGTAAAACATTAAAACTAAAAGGTAAATAAATGTGAAGTTAAAAAGTTAAAATTCTAAAAAAGTAAAAGCATTAAAACTGAAACGTAAATAAAATAAACTATTTCCTTAACCAAAACATAGCAGATCTATCGATGATTCGTCAGAATTTAGGTCTGGTTTAAGTTTATAAATAAACAAAGACTCCATAATTTTAAGCTTAAGGTCAGAGGTTCCGGCAGCAAGTACGGCGAAATTAGACTGTGAAATCGGGTGGTTATTGTTGTGCGAGTGATTACGTATGAGAGAATTAGGTGGTTTGCCAAAGGGTAAATTTGTACGGACCGATTTACCGAGATGTTCGTAAATACGAGATTTTAAATGTCTTTTAGTTTTTCCTATATATGACCCCATACAGTGGTCACACTTGTATTGATAAACTATGGATGACTTAAGAAGTGTAGGAATAACATCCTTGTATTTAAATAAATGGTAAATCGATTTAGACGGGGTGAATATCATTTTTATACATAGTTGTGGGTAGAATTCCTTGAGCAATTTTAAAAGTTTGTTTCTAATGTTAAAACTTGAGGTTCCCATATAGGGCAAAGTAAAATACAGGATATCTTTGGGGACTGTAATTAAGTCTCTAGTTGTAGGGCTTATTAGTCTATTTAAGGTTCTGCCTATTGTAGTCTCCACCAGTCTAGAAGGGAAATTATTCTTGGCAAGGAGTTTTCGGATGAAATCTAGTTCATCGTGTAGTTTAAAGTAATCTGAACAGATATTGAAAGCTCTATTGGTCAGAGTCGAAATTAAATTTCGTTTGAAACCTAAAGGGATAAAGGAAGAAAAGTTCGTAGTAAGATTGGTGAATGTCGGCTTTCGGTAAACGGAAGTTTCAAAAGAGGAATTAGTTTTTATTAACTTAATGTCCAAAAAGGACAGAGAGCTATTAGATTCAACTTCTGAAGTAAATTGAATATTAGGGTGCTTAGAATTAAGGTAATTACAAAACAAAGGGATATGGTCTGGTGATTTAAACAGGAGAAAAGTGTCATCAATATATCTTCTATAAAAAACCGGTTTAAAGTTGGAAGGACACTCATTCAACCATTTGACTTCATGATGACACAGAAACGCGTTAGCTAAGGTGGGACCAAGAGGCAGACCCATTTGAACACCTTCAGTCTGTTTAAAATATTCACCGTTGAATATGAATATAAGGTCTACCACGGAAAATTTTAGTAGTTCTTTCATTTGACCTCCATTAAAACCCTGCACAGTATCAGTATTATTATCAGTATTATTAGAAACAAACTTTTAAAATTGCTCAAGGAATTCTACCCACAACTCTGTATAAAAATTATATTCACCCCGTCTAAATCGATTTACCATTTATTTAAATACAAGGATGTTATTCCTACACTTCTTAAGTCATCCATAGTTTATCAATACAAGTGTGACCACTGTATGGGGTCATATATAGGAAAAACTAAAAGACATTTAAAATCTCGTATTTACGAACATCTCAGTAAATCGGTCCGTACAAATTTACCCCTTGGCAAACCACCTAATTCTCTCATACGTAATCACTCGCACAACAATAACCACCCGATTTCACAGTCTAATTTCGTCGTACTTGCTGCCGGAAGCTCTAACCTTAAGCTTAAAATTATGGAGTCTTTGTTTATTTATAAACTTAAACCAGACCTAAATTCTGACGAATCATCGATAGATCTGCTATGTTTTGGTTAAGGTACTAGTTTATTTTATTTACGTTTCAGTTTTAATGCTTTTACTTTTTTATAATTTTAACTTTTTAACTTCACATTTATTTACCTTTTAGTTTTAATGTTTTACATTTTCTTAGCTAATTTTATAATTTTTTAAGTTTATTTTAAATTGTTATTAAGCAATTTGTATTTTGTATGTGATTTGGAATTTTATTGTTTTAGCCCTGAAGATGGAATTAGTGCATTCCGAAACGTTGGTACTATTAAACCTTGAAGGATGTTTGTATTTTCTCTGGTGTTCCTGTTTGTTATATATATTATATATATATATATATATATATATATATAAAATCTACTAAGTCCTTTTTCATCTGGTAGTTAAAAGAATACATTCATTTTCACCTGTTCAGTCTCATTTATTTAAGGTTCAAAATTGAGTGTCAAGTGCGTTGGAAGAGAGCATTTCCCTCCTCCACCAGGCGGTCATGTGTGGCGGAGAGCGCAAGAGGGGGTCACTAACAAATGGTCAGAAGATAACAATATGGCATTTAACACCGAGAAATTCCAACTCTTGAGATATGGTAGAAATGAAGAAGTTAGACTGCATATTAGGATAGATGAGCCAGGTGTACATGACTATATGCGGTGGAGAGAGCGAGAGACCAACTCGCTCCTCCACCAAGCGGTCATGTCTGGCGGAGAGCGCAAGAGAGGAACTCGCTCCTCCTCCAAACCGGGTCTAGAGGCAGGACCACCAGCGTGACCTCCGTGTGAAGAGAGACCTACACGCAGAAACGCATCGTGGCGCACACACACACATTTTATTCATGCATTTAACCGTGATTCACTGTCGTCAATTGAGTTAACATGACCTACTAATTGTTACCATCATGCACTTATCCGTGATGGTGGTATGGAGTTAACCGCGACTTGGACGTGTTTACATTCGCAGGTCCCTCCCGCCAAACCGCCACAATGCGACTCAGTCAGTGTCTCTCAGCGCGACCAAAGCCAATATTACGAACGAAATTATCAAAGACGCAAAGAGAAAAATCGGCGAGTGGTACCAAACCTCAAACTAAACCCAGTAACCATACACACTGACATCACCTAGTGACACGCGTTCATTAGTTGCGGGACTATTTACCGAACGTTTTGATCACACCTCTTATATATAAGATTGTCAAGAAGATACTCTTCTTGATTAGGATTACTCCTTATAAAATTAAAATTCTACACCCACATTGACCCTTTCTAAACGATCAGAATATGTTCATACGTTCGTTTCCTAAAAAGCGATGTGATTTGTATGACAAGTCGTCTCTAACCTCCCTTCTGTTAGAGATACATTACCTCCTGGTTCTTCTTGAATGCTGGTACTCTCCGATACCACATCGGCGATATAGAAAAAACGTTTTGTTAATAATTCACTAAGAGAAAGACACTTGGAGGCTGTCGGATACATCTCGGCATCCAAGAGATTCCTAACTTGAGCAATAAGCTTTCCTGCCCATATTTATATATATAATTTATCTTTGTCATTTATTTTTTGTCCATTTCATCTAGTCACTTTAACCCTTCATTTAAGTTAATGTACTTATAGTTTAATTATATATCTGATGTCATACCCATTTAATTAAGTAACTTAGTTTTCATTATAAATATAACTTAAATTTATTTTTGTATATTTTCTTCATCCCAACCACTAAGTGTAATTTTTAAATTCCAATCATAAATTAATTAAGAACCTGGTCTCTTTTTGACAAAGACCTACCAAGTCCTTTTTCATCCGGTAGTTAAAAGAACATTCATTTTCATCTGTTCAGTCTCAATGGTTTAAGGTTCAAAATTGAGTGTCAAACGCGGTGCAAGAGATCAATTCCCTCCTACACCAAGCGGTCATGTGTGACGGAGAGCGACTGCTAATTTTTATATAAATAAGAGTAAATACATTTTTTACATTAAATTATCTTCGCATCCACGTTATTTTACGTGAGACGAGAAGGAAAGGATACAGGTACACGAAAGGGTGCATCGGAATGCGTCTTTGCCCTAAATAGCAGCGAAGGAATACCCATGATGTCTCGCTCTGCTTCTCCTTACATTCGTTCTTTGATTTAAAATCACAATAAACAATATAAATGTTCTATGAGATTAATTTTTATTTTTTCACGCTATAAACATCATTATAAATGGTAGACATGATCTGCCTTAAAGCTAAAACATAACTACTTATCAAATCATATTTCCAGCTTCAATAAACATCGATAAAATTGTTGCTACCCGTATTATAGCATTAATAAATATTCTGGTTCGATTATTTAAATAACAAGATGCATTGTGTGATCCCATCTGCAAGCAAATTTCGATTCTCCTTCCTTAACAATCATTGTAACTGTTTTTCAAGATGGCGGCCATCATTTTCAAAATTTCTTGTCATAGCGAGCATTTTCGTAATTTTCACGGTCAAAAAAATTTTTTCTCTTCTCGTTGGAGTCTAGATTTCCAAACCGCTTTGACTCAAAATTTCTTTGATCGTCTGGTCGAAGCCGTAATAATGTGGAGTCAAAATTAGAGTCGGGATTCGAGAGTTGTTTGTTTCCTTTTCGCGTTGATTTTTATACGGTAAGGGTTAAAATGTTTGAGCGTATGGTGACGCATTTTTAGGTAATAAAAAAAAAAAAATATATATTATATATATATATATATATATATATATATATATATTAGAGCATTCTTAGAGATTCAATAAAGAACGAGCAAAATTTTTCAGAATCTGGTCGAGTTTTTAAGATTATTTTTTGACTGGATGAAAATAATGGATTTACAGGCATCGCTTTGTAGTTTTAGTTCGCTTTATAATTTTAAGTTAATTTAAAGGTTTAAAGTCGAAAAATAATCGTTAAAGACACTAATTTATATTGGGTCAAATTCGGACTGTTTGTTTTTATGCTTGCCATATATAAATTGTGTGAGACTTCAAAATATGCAAAATTTGTTATAAAAATGTGGTTAATTGAAATAAAGAAATTATTTTCGTAAATTCTTTTGATAAATTAATGTTTTTTACGTTATATATATATATATATATATATATATATATATATATTCATCAATTTTTATATTTTTATAGGTGGGATGATTGTTGTTTATTTTTTCTTTCTTTCATTTTCAGGACAATTCCGAGTGCTGTTTTGTATGGTTAGGCTGTTTAAATTTTTTTTTATCCTGAAATTAGATTTTATTGTGTTAAGGAGTGTTTTAACATTTTATTTTAGACGTGGTTCGGATTCAACGTTAAACTGTAGGTCTAAGGTGGAGTGACACGCTTGACCTTCGCTGGGATGAACAATCAGGGGGGATGCTAAACAAAGGTTGCCGATAAAGTAGAACTTTTTTAATGCATGAAGGACGGGCTAGGGGTAATAATGTAGTAAGTTTTAGGAGATGTTGCATAGTTTTTATATGAAGTTTAACACTGATAAAATTCAACTGTTACGGTACGGAAAAGGGGAGGATCTAAAATTCCATTGAATAGAAAAGAAGATCCCCGATGATACGGGTGTACCTGAATGATGGAGAGTAAAAGAAGTCAACTCACTACTTCACCAAGCCAACTAGATCTATTTTAGTAGTATTCCCGTTAAATTGTAGGTCTAGGACGGGGTGAAAAGCTTGACCTTCGACGGAATGAGCATTTCTGTAGTAAATGATATTATTTTCACAAGGTGATTCTGTTATTCTCGGTAAACCGTCTTATTCCGCTTCTGAATGATATTTTGTATGGTTAGGCTGTGTAAATTTTTTTTATTCTGAAATTAGATTTTATTGTGTTAATGAGTGTTTTATCATTTTATTTTAGACGTGGTTCGGATTCAACATTAAACTCTAGGTCTAAGGTGGAGTGGCACGCTTGACCTTCATTAGAATGAACAATTTGGATAGGTCCTGTTTCTATATTATTATTTTTTTATTATATTTATATTCCTCGTTCGTAGTTCATATGCTATTATTAATTTTTATTGCATATATTCCTTCGCTTTTATAGGAATATATATTTATTTTCAATATATTTCGTGAAATTGGATCCAATAATTTGTCTAAATAAACAGTGATGTGATGGTGTTTTATTTAATTCTTTTGGATGTATATATAAACGTTATTATTATTATTATTTAATTATATCAAAAGGCTGGTTAGGCCTTCTAAGTCAACTGGCGAGTTATGCCAACTGGCGGTTTAAGTCAGCTGACTGGGAAAAACGCACACAAAGGCACGTACACCTCCGACTAGGATTATGCCAAGCCAATAATTCGTCTAGATAAAGTGAGTGATGTGGTGGTGTTTTGTTTAATTCTTTTGGTTGTATATGCAAACGTTATTATTATTATTATTATTTAAATATACCAAATGGCTGGTTAGGCCTTCTAATTCAACTGGCGGGTTAAGCCAGCTGACGGATTATGCCAATCCAGTAATTCGTCTAAATAAAGAGTGATGTGGTGCTGTTTTATTTAATTCTTTTGGTTGTATATATAAACGTTATTATTATTATTTAATTATAGAAAATGGCTGGTTAGGCCTTCTAAGCCAACTGACGGATTAAGCGAACTGGCGCAGAGCCTGAATATATACTTTAATTAAATAAATAGGGCAATCTGTCAACTCAGCCTTCTAAGCCAACTGGCGGATTAAGCCAGAATATATGCTTTAATTAAATAAATAGCGCAAGCTGGCAACTCAGCCTTCTAAACCAACTTGCTGATTAAGGCAGAATATGTGCTTTAATTAAATAAATAGCGCAATCTGGCAACTCAGCCAGATAAGCCAACTGGCTGATTCGGAACATATTAAGGCAACGGCCGCTCGGCTGAATTCTTAATATGCGCTTGGCCCGTACCAGGCGAACACCTCCCCTCTCTCTCTTTCTCTCGGAGGATAACTCCCCCTCCAAGGTGCATAACCCCTTGTTGCTCTTGCAACATTCTCCCCTCCACCTTTGTTCCATAACATCTTGCACATTGCCAATCTCCCTTGTTGCATAACATCTTGCAACATTTCCCTACTCCATTGTTGCATAACATCTTCCAACATTTCCCTTCTCTCTTGTTGCATGACATCTTGCAACATTCCCCTCTCCCCCTTTGTTGCATAACATCTTACAACACCCCCTCCCCTTGTTGCATAACCTTATGCAACATTGATCAACACTTGCCATTGCATTGCACTCTCCCATTTTGCGCCCATACTACTCTCCCTTAATGTGTATACTAAATTTGGGGCAGATTACCTTTGCCGTTTAGGCGTGTATAAACAAAGAGACATCATCATTTATATATTCTCGTATATATATATATATATATATATATGGGATAGAACTCAGAATGTTCCCCGGAGATCTTTTATTTTACACACAGACCGTGCATGGAACAAGCTCTTCTGGGAAAATTAAATCCACTATAGTTCAAATAAGTAATGGTAAATGACAAACACTATAGTTTTTTCCTTTTCATGATGTTAGCCCGTCGTGGGCAACCGGTCACTCGGAAAGAGGCCCCAAAATATAGCTTCCCTCACCCGCTATCCGCCAAGCAGATAAGATCCAACTTTGGGACAGGATCTAATGTTTAAAGCAGCTTAGCCCCACTATAGTTAGAACCTCAATATAAGCAAGAAACTCTTTGCATTTACGTCGGATTGAATACATCAAAGAAAAACTGGGGTAACTATTGTAGTTTTAGACAAAAACCAAAACTTAAACCTCAACTGGCAAAACTGAGCATCCACTTTTGAAGGCACTTAACACGTCTGTTTCATGATGGGATAGAACTATAGTGTTTGTCATTTACCATTATTTATTCTGACTATATTGGATTTAATTTTTACAGAAGAGTTCCTTGTTCCATACACGGTCTGTGTGTAACATAAAAGATCTCAGGAGACCATTCTGAGTAGTTCTGTCCCATCATGAAATGGACGTGTTAAGTGCTTTGGAAAGTGGGCGCTCAAATTTGCCATTTGAGTTTTAAGTTTTTTTTTTGGCTAAAAATACAATAGTTACCCCAGTTTTTCTTTGATGTATTCAAGCCGACGTGGCTGCAACAAGTTTCATGCTTATATTGAGGTTCTAAATATACTGGGGCTAGGTTGCTTTAAACCCTAGATTCTGATTCTGGATCCTATCTGCTTGGCAGATAGCTGGTGAGGGAAGCTATATTTTGGGGCCTCTCTGCGGTTGAATCGGACTAACATCATGAAAAAGGGAAAAACTATAGTGTTTGTCATTTACCACTACTTATTCGGACTGATTGTCTTGTTATCGTTGATGCTCCTTGACCCTGCCCCTTTCTGGTAACTTCACCATGACTTTTTCCGTTATTTTGGCTGAACACATAACTCCCTCTCTATGAATTACCATGTTTCCTGACGTTATATAAGCAGCTTCAATTGCTTTTCTCATCCACTTATCTAGTCCTTTATGAATGATCTTAGCTTCTTCTCAGTTTGGCAGGCGTCCGTACCTACCTGCGTGTAGGACGAGTGAGTTAGATGTTCGATGTAGACGCATGTCTGCTCTATGTTCATATAATCTTTTTTGGAAGCCGCGCCCTGACTCTCCAAAATAAACGGCAGAACAGCCATTACATGGAATCTCGTAAACTACACTACGTTCATTAATACACTCATTTTGTTTCGTCTTCACCTGAAGCTGCTTATATAACGTCAGGAAACGTGGTAAATCATAGAGAGGGATTTATGTGTTCAGCCAAAATAACGGGAAAATTATGGTGAAGTTAGCAGAAAGGGGCAGGGCCAAGGAGCATCAATGATAACTAGCCAATCAGGTGAACCCAAGAGTGTTTGTCCAGTAGGTCTGGAAAAGATCGTCTGCATTTGAATATTGTGTGCTTAACTCATGTTGTCATCCTGTGTGAGCAAGGCTTTGTGCCGAAACGTAACGGAATATAACTCCATCTCTTATCTGTGTATTTTTCTACCACCCTTAAACCGCTCATATATATAAATATATATAATAAAGGTCCGCCGTTGACGGGACCCTTACTACAAAATATAGTTATTTATTCGAAGGTCACCATGAAGGCCCAAAATATAATTAGCCTTTTTCTTAATTAGGTGACCCTGTGCGTGAATTCTTCATCTTCCGCTTACTTTCTCAACCCCTGACTAAGTGTGCAGTTGATAATGAAATCGTCAGTTTCAGTAGTTTTTAATTAGTGAATTA